>JAYXIM010055514.1:0-31811 GCA_037575425.1 Anastrepha fraterculus | reverse complement strand
ACGCCATTATCGTGCAATCGTCAGCGTATGAGATCAGGGAAACTCCCGCTGGTGGTTGGGGGAGCTTCGAGATGTAGAAGTTGAAAAGCAAGGGTGAAAGGACACCACCCTGCGGTACGCCTTGCTTAATCTTCCTCTGCTTTGACATTTGATCTCGAAAAATCACTGACGAGTGCCGACCGCTCAGGTAGTTCGCGGACCACCTCTTCAGCCCTGGCGGGAGTGTCGACTGATAAATATCATCTAGTAGCGTGGAATGGCTGACTGTATCGAAAGCCTTCTTTAGGTCCAACGCTACTAGGACAGTCCTCTCGCAGGGGCGGTTTTGGTGGGGCGTCGTCGTTCACTGTGCTGAATGTCGAGTCGTCTATCTGCTCTGCCAGTTGCTGTCCCCTACGATCATTTGGCAGGCTTGAATGCCAGAGATCGTGATGCGCATTAAAGTCACCTACAACCAATCGGTTTTCACCTCTGATGAGCGCACCTATATCAGGGTGATATCCTGCCGGGCAGCAGGTGACAGGGGGTATGTATATGTTAAATATTTCGAGCTCGGAATCGCCTGACCGGACAGCTATGCCTTGACATTCTAAGGTGCTGTCCCTGCGGTCGATTCCTTCATCGATGAGACGATACTGCACTGTGTGGTGGACTATAAACGCTAGGCCACCACCATTGTCTCGCTCGCGATCGTGTCTGTGCACGTTATAGCCATCCCTGGTGATCAGAGATGACCTAGCGTGCAGCTTCGTTTCTTGGACCGCAGCTATCTTAATACTGTGCCGGCTCATAAAGTCAACTATCTCGTCGACCTTACTCGTAAGTCCGTTGCAGTTGAATTGGAGAAGCTTGAAGCTTCTCGGTGAGGTCAGTGTAATTCGGGGGGTGAGGGACGCGTGGTGTTGTCTGCGTTGGACCTGCTGCGCAATTCACTGTGGCTGTTGCGGACTGATGGTGGTGGGCGGCCGCGCCTCCGGGGGCGGTAGTGGGTGCAGAGCTCTGCAGCAGGGGGCAACGTAGGCAGTTGTTCACTCACGGGTGGTGCGCAGGCCGGAACATCTCCGAAAGTGGCACCAGCCATTGCAAGAATTGCACTGGACTGATACCAGATTCAGAGGTATTACGGCCTGACACACGGAACAGACTGTGCGGGGGACCAGGAGCTGCTGGTTTCTCCCCGCACTGGGGTTGGAGCAGGAAGGAAGGGGAGGGGTTGAAGGGGAGATGTGTTGCTCCGATAGGCTCCTCACCGTGGAGGTGTTGGTAGTGGTGGCGGTTGGTAGTGCCGGCCTATCAGAGGGTGTGTTAGCCGTGGAGGCATTTGACGCCTGCTGGCGGGAGCAACACTTGGCCACATACCGTGTGGACCACTCCCTATGTGACTTAAGACCCGAGCAGGTCTTAAGGTGGCTCCACCCGTTGCACTTGTTGCACCTAACCGAGGTGGAGTTCGGGTGAAGCCGTTTGTGGCAGACGCAGCAGTAGAATACTTCTGGCCCAGGGTTGGATTCGATTCCAGCTCTGAGGAGAAGTATTTGGAGCAGGATTGCTGCGAGAGTTTGCTCCTGTGATGTAAGGGGTGGGATGATATGGGTTTCACTAGACAGGGCTAGTATACTGGGGCGGCAGCCCTTGGTCGGGAAAAACCCGAGTCATTCCGGTACGTTGTTGTTGTTAACAGCATAGGTAGCCCTGTCAGTGTAGTCATATCATCGTTCGTCGTCGTCTGGCTCATCTAGGGGTAGGCCCAGGAAACATGCTGTTTCGACAGGTTGGGTCCAAAGGGAGAGGGGGGTTAGATGAGTCGGTTTGAGGGGGCATGTGAAGAGGTGGTTAGTGTCGTGCGGGGTACCTTCGCATGCCGGACATGTGTTTGGTATGTCGGGGTCGATTCTGGATAAGTAGGAGTTTAACCTGCTACAGTATCCAGAACGTAGTTGTGCCAATGTTACACGGGTCTCACGGGGAAGCTGGAGCTCTTCATCTGCGATGGGTGGTGGTTGGACTCCAATTACGGCATTCACAAGACGGGAGTTCAAGAAGGTGGTAACGGTCTCCCGGTGAATGTCGTTTATAGACTGTCGAAATACTGTCCGGTCCAGTAGGTTACGGTCGGTCTTGTCCTGGATATCGCCAGCGTAGTCAAAGAGGTGTCTCCTGACGTGCCTGGGAGGCGGCTCGGGCTCAAGCAGGTGTCTGCAGGGATGAGACCTGCGGTAACGTAGAACCGGCTGCCATGGGAATGCCATCATCAGTCCAGTGATCGGCAATGCTGTCAAGTACTCAAGCAAGCTCCTGGGTGGGCTCTCACATAAAATGAGAGAATTTTTCATCTAGTCATCTATACTCGCTGCTCTGATTTTTTTGTACATATACATATAACTAACACAATCTTAAAATACTTTCACTTTTGCGTGTTTAATCCCAATCCATAATTAAAAAGTTGAAACGTTTGTCCTCTTATTACTTATTATAAAATGTTATCCAAAATATTCCACCAAAGAAATTTCTATGATGAAAAACCTTTCAAAGCAGTATTGACAGCTGTTTGTCAATTTTGCCGTGTGTGAACGGGTTGATCAATTTTGTGGATTTATTGCTAATTACTGCATATGTGAACGTACTTAAAGACGAAGGCTATGAAAGACGAAAGTCAAATATCGAGTACCGAATAGCAAGTATTGGGTATTGAAATTTGAAATATTGCAGCTGAAAACTTGACACAACACTGTTTAATTAATAATTACTAATTCGTCGTGGTTAAGAACTTTAAGCGTAAATATGGCTAACATTTCTTTAAGTGAAGCGGAGAAAACTTTTATATTACACGGCGTGGAGGTAAAGTTGTCGAACAGAATTATAAGAGTAATTTTATTCTGCGGGCTTGCAGGAAGATTTTCGGTGCGATGGACGCTCGCGACGTGATTATCGGCCCATGGAACTGGAAACTGATTTGGTGAGCAATGCCAGCGGTTCAGCCAGGTTGCGTCTAGCAAATACCGATGTGTTGGTTGGTATTAAGACTGAAATTGATAAGCCAAATTACTTAACTCCGGATCAGGGAAAAATTGAGTTTTTTGTTGATTGGTAAGGCACTAAAACATGCTATTTATATTGAAGTGAAATGATTTTTATTTTAAGTTCAGCAAATGCGGCTCCGGAGTTTGAAGGACGCGGAGGGGAGGAATTAGCTTTAGAATTGGCAGATACTTTAACAAATGCGTACGAGTCCCCAAAGGCTTTCGATTTGAAATTTCTTTGTATTCTACCTGGCCAACAATGCTGGAAGCTTTTTGTAGACATTTTGGTATATTGGAGTGCAATAGTTTACACGAAAAGAGCCAAATGATTTTTATTATTCTAGATCTTAGAGTGCGGGGGGAATTTATTTGATGCAGTGTCCTTGGCGGCAAAGGCAGCTTTGTTTAACACGAAGATACCACGTGTGACGGCAGCGCTTATGGATGCCGGTGAAGCTGACTTAATAATATCAGATGATCCTTATGATTGTACTCGGATTCAAATTGAAAATTTGCCTATTTTGGTGACAGTGTGCAAAATTGGAGATTCCTGTGTAGTAGACCCTTCGGCAGAAGAGGAAGAATGCAGTATTGCCAGTGTTGTAGTCGGTGTTTCAAAAAGAAATGGCAAAAGTGAGGAAGTGGAAGTATTGGGTGACTTCCTAAACGTCAGCTACTCTGCATAAGTTTAAAGTCAAATGCTCCTAAACAAAAAAATCTGATGCAAACCCAAATTGCTTATCACAGAATTTATCATGCAAAGTATCATATTGGTACTAGAAAATTGCAAAGTGGGGTTTAGGAAGTCAGCCATTTCATATACGTGATTGTATTTATTTACAATGCAATATTGTAGGTTATTTGTCGAATGTCCATACAATAGGGGAAGGATCATTACATAAGGACACCATGCATAATTGCGTACTTCTGGGTTTATCTGCGGCTGATGACTTGAATAACGAATTGGTGAAAGCATTAAATGTTGAAGAGCAGCGGGTGGGATCCAAACGTCGTAATACTATAGGATTTCTCAAATAAAAAATTAAACTAATTTCTACTAACTCCTTTATTTAGATCAGTAATAAAACCAGTTCTTATACGAGTATAAGCACTAAAAGATATTTCGTATTAATTACGTTTTTTGTTTTGTTTTGATGAAATTGGTTTCTTTTCTTTTTCTGGTGGCTTACCACCTGAGAAAAATGATGTAATCATTTCGCTGATTTCTGGCATCTCGTTGCTCACCTATGTGAATAGATATTTTGTATATGTTAATAAATATCAAAAAATATTTCACTTACTTTCGGGAATTGAATATTCTCAATTTCCTTCTTTGTTTCTGGATCATTGATCATCTTTGGTAGAACAAGCATTACCAAAAGGGGTAACACCATCATTAAAACCATTGGGCTGAATAAGAAATCCGTTATCTGCTTAAAAAAATATATAATTAATAATCATGAATCCAGTTTAAGTAATTTAATTTTTTCACCTTCCATTGCTCACGTGTCTGGAAGTATTTAAAGCGGGTTAATGCCTTCATTTTCAATGGGTATGGCACTTGTATGATCTGCGAAGGCTGTACATAATTTACCTTCCTAGCACGGAATTTACCTTTCGGGTTAATTTCTACACGAATAGGCTCATAATAGTAGTCCGGATTGTGTACTTCTAAAACATAACTTCCAGACGGTACACTGCTTACGATAAATGTGCCATCATCCCTCAAAAACCCTTTGTATTCTCCGCCATTGATGGATAACGAAGTTTCGGATTGCCCTTTGTTTTGCGTCTCTGGTGAAAATATTTTCCCTTCTATCGTGAAAAGACCCGCAAGCTCCTCGATGAGATCGTCTTGGCCAATCACCAATTCCCCATAGGCGGTACTAGACGTAAGTGCCAAAAATACACACATTATTCTATGCCAGAACATAGTTACTTATTATTTAGGATATTTTTGTGTATTCAAGTCAAAAATGCAATTATGAAGTAAATATTTGGTCAAGTGCAGCGATGTCGTGATCTTTATAAATTTTTACAGTCACACACAAATGACATTTAGCCTAGCATTGCCAACGAAAAGAAACACCTAAAATCTATTACATTTTTAACAGGTGGGGTCACAGGTTCGTCCCGGTCGCAATAAAGTTTGCGTAAAAGTACGTTCACATATGCATTGATTACCAATAAATCCACAAAATGAATCTATCTGTTCACATATGGCAGATTACCTGCAAAACTGGCAATCACCTGTAAATATTTTTGTGAAAGGTTTTTCTTCATAGAAATTATTTTGGTGGAATATTTCGGTGTTTTTGGTGTCTTTACAATTGTAAAAATAATGATCTATTACACAAAAATACAGGGTTGTATGTCAAAGAGTATGGTTATTATTTAGGATTATTTAATAATCTCAGATTTTGGGAGAGAAATTTTGTATGGGAAATCTTGCTTTTTCATTACGGATTGGGAGTTAAACACGAAAAACTAGATAATCTACTTATATGTGAACGTATTATAATCCAAATTATAACTCCTTTTATGTATTCCCATCTTCTCGAAACGGAAGCTGCATTTGTAGATTATAGCCCAATCGAGTCGTTTAGTTTGCGTCAAAATAGGAAGTGATTGGAAAATAAATACCATCGCTTCCCCCTGAAGGCATAGAACTTATTCTCGGCAACTACATAGCTTTCACTAATAGCGTTTTCTTGTTTCGTAACAATGTTTCAATTTATTTTTCCCTTCGTCAGGCTGTCAAATTTTCATTGGTCCTTCCTCAGCATATTCATAGGATTGTGTTCTTTTCTCAAAATATTGCATACTGGTAAAAAAACAAGCATCATTTTGTGCGCTCTTGAAAAGTGACAGCGTGCGAGCAAAAGTAATTAATACTCGTATTTATTAAGCAATACACACGCTCTGGATCTCTTCTGCGATAATACCATATTACCTTGTTTCTGCTATTATTGATGACCCTGTAGGTCAACGGCTCTTGAGCTAGTATTATATCAGGATCTTACGAGCTGACCTGCACGATATGACGGCCGTGGTCGCTATTGCGCAATATAGGTTGATCTGGGCTACTGTGGAGTCATTTTCTCAGGGGCTCGATGACGTCTGAGAGCCACAGACTGAACTCGAACTTACTGTCGAGCTCATTTCTTCTTGTGTCGAACCACTCCATCAGCTTTTGCTTAGTTAGAATGGTAGATTGGTATGCTGACCAGTGACTTGTCAGGAGGAACTTCATATACAGCGGGGAGGCTGAAGCTTTAGCTGTTTAGGCTTCCAGATAGTTGAAATCGTTGGATAGCATAGTTTTCGGTTTTGTTTCTTTCTTACCGGCAGCTTTTAGTCTCGGAGCCTTCTGGTGGCAAAGCTGAAGCGGTGGCGGATTTAACGGGTGGCGAAAGAGACATTGTCGACTGGGCACCTCCCAAAAAGTAGGAGTCAGGGCCTCCAGCAACTAGACCTTTTTCTAAAGATCTGGTTGCTTTCATTGACGTGTATTTGGAGTTTGTACCTGTAAAGAGAATTATGAGCAGCTTTCCTGAGTGCTGCAGTGTATTTTGGGTTTAACTTTCTCTATTGGTTCAGCTAGTGCTGGGTGAGTAATGAGTTCTTTAACTGAAAGCATATTCAATAATTTTAGTATTCTTTACATTAAAAAATCAGTATCATCGTCGCTCAATTACGAATCGGCAATGGGATTATATTCTGAACAAAAAATAGAACGATGACTCAATGTTACTTTATTTGTTATGTCTGTATTTATGATTAAAAAATACAGAAATAGCTACGACTCAATTCATTTAACTATCAAATCGGGCCTGTTTTGATAAAATGCCGACCGCGCCTTTTCCCTTAAGTCCGCCTCTGGCCTGAAGCCAAACCTATCCTGTTGATCCCTAGGCCCTGCTAAAAGAGGTGGCAAGTTGTCACGTTGTCTTTTGGAGCTGGGTGTTTGCGGTGTTCGTTTTCCGCTTTTTCGCTCAAATGTCAGCGCGATTGGTATAGCCCTGCCTGTTCGGCCGTATTCCCTTTCGGCGCGGCATGCGGTTACAGGTACTGGTACAGGTTACGGTACTTTTCCTCTTACTCTTGAGCACGTTGGAGTCATTGCCCTCCTAGTAAGAAAGCTACCTCAGGAGTTTTGTCCTCCACTTGAACCCACTCAGCCCAGCCCTAGAATCATCCAAGCCGGCGCAATGTCCATGTAGCATCAAAGTTGGAGGTTTTCCTTATCTCCAACTATCCTTTGCCGTTTTGGAGTCGGAAGATTCCTCGGATCAGAGTGCCTTCTCAGGCGTGAATTGTACCTGTCTGATCGGTGACTTCTAGCTGCAAGCCAATGCACACAGTAACGCATGACATTTTGGACTATGAGGTGCTAATTCTTGGTCTGTTTGCGAACAGTACTGCTTAGAACAGCACCAGATATCGGGCTGAAGCACCACTTATTGAGCGATAGTCTCTCTCGGTGTTTGAATCCGTTTTGAAATTCGAGTGAGCCAGGTACGAGTTGCCTGCCCCAAAAGTGGTATTACCGTATACAAATATGCTTTCCTGCAAAGTGGACCCAAACGTAAAAGCGTTACGTAAAGCACATCCGATTATCGCGAGTTATATACTCGTAATAGTCGCGTTCTTTCGCAACTGACCTGCGAAAGAACATTGGAATTCCCCTATAATTTACATATAAATACATAATTATCTCACAACACTGGCGTCATTGTAGTTCTTCCTGAATTCCTAATCCCTGAATTTTCTCAAGTACTTCCCTGAGGCCATTCACAGAAGTGTCGTTTGTTTAGCACTATTGAGCAGGTCACGCTTTATTCAAACCGCTTATGTCAACTTGACTGGCTTATTTGTGTGTTTGGTTTCCACGTAATTCGCTAAAATATCTTTTGTAGGTCGGTTGTAAAATAATACAGGTACCAATGCATTTGAATAGTCGAGCAATTTTCAATATTTGTTGATTTTCATGAAAGCATGCCAGCGTTTATCGGTTAATCGGTTAAGTATGTCATCTGATATAAACAGGTTAAACGTATTGATCAGTTTATTAACGGTAAGGATATACAACAATATTTTTACCAAGAAATTTGTTGTTTTTTCTAAAAAAAATGTTTGGTCCTTTAGGCCATTGCTCTCTTGCAGTTTGTCCTTAAGGTCTTTTGTGCTGCATATGCAGCTACTCTTATCTAAAAACTTTGCATGCAATTATTCAACTCGTTATTCAATATTTAAAAGGAAATACATTTGTACTACAAAGAGTGGACACATTCGGATGAATATACCGTGGAGTGTATTTATTATGTTAATAATTTATATACAGGGTGCACCATCTTTTATGTTGGTATGTAAGCGCTGAATAACTTTGTCATTTACCAACCGATCGACTTCAACATATATGTATGTTTTCGATATGTGAATTAAGAACAATTTCAACCATGGATCGCTTTCTACCGAAACAACGCGAAAACGACGCTATAAACTCGAAATGCTTGGCAAGGTGATGACAATCGCAGGAAAAAGATCGTAGTTTGTGATTGCTAATAAAGGTGGCCATTTGATTGATAGTTTCAATAAATTGTAAATAACCAAACCAAATAAAAATACCTCACTTATACAAATCAGTTGGTTTTTTTTCCAAGTTATTCAATATTTTCATACCAACATAAAGGATGGCGCACCCTGTACTGTAAAATGTTTTTCAAAAACATAAATGCAAAAAAAGGAAAATATTAAATATATTCTTTGTCCATAAAAATAACAATTCATGTATGAGCTGATGCATAAGCTGCTGGTGATAGCAAAAAAGAGTCAGCATTTCTTTTAGATATTCTGAAATTAAAATATGAGTATGTAGGTCTAATTAAATATTTTTTGTAATTTGTTTTTATGTACGTATGTATTTATTACTCGTGCATAATTTTCGTTAGTAAGAACACGCTAAAACACGTTAACATTAACACGACAACGACATTCATACAGTCGGATTCACAAGCAAGTTAGATTTGCGGTTAATTTTTCAGTCTAAGCGGGTCGGGCAACTTGGAGTTGTCTTCAGTTTGAGGCGGTTTCTCGTCGCGAGTGGATGAGCCAGTTAAAAAGCACAGAACTTGAAAACTGACAAACATATATTCAATAAAGCACTTGAAGGTGCGTAACGTAAATATTTCGTCGCTTTATGATTAACATATGCACATTTTTCCATACATCGATATGTTTAAATTCGCGTTCAATTATCAGTTATTTGGAGAGGTGGACTACTTTCTATAAGAAATGTTTTGTGTTTAATTTAAAATATGCTCCATATACACTAAAAACAAATATAAAGTGATTTTGATGTACATGTAAACATACATCATTGTGTATGTATGAATTCAGCTAAACTTATAATTAACATTTTCAGAGTTTTTGTACACAAAGAAGTTTTACCACGCCCGAGCGTTTAAGCATGCAGAGTGTGTAAGAGGGGTATTTGCAAGTATATTTGGATTCGGATTGCATTGCCACATGTACATATACCTATATACAATGTACGTACATACATCGGGGCTTTTGGTGCAAACGGTCGGTATTGTTCCCTACGGTAATGCCAGAATAGCTGTTCTTGTTTAAAAAGGATTAGTCATGAGAAAAATCCAATGAGTGTTACTTTTTAAGAAAAAATGATTGAGCAAGTATTTACATACATATGCACGCATGTGAAAAGTTCACATATAAACTTTTCAATAAACTGGTTTTGAACTTTTTCTCACTTCTCCAAGTCTGCTATAACTGCGATAGTTGTCACAGCGTTGGTCGATCTCGGCTTGCTCGAGAGTTTTCTGCTCTCGCTTGCTTTACATATATATATGTATACACATTTAAACATATATACATATGTGTTTGAGTACATTCTCCGGTGTATTCCGTGGTACATATTGACGTGCTGTATGGGCTAATTCAGTTTGGCGGCATTGACAAAGAAAAATAGCACAAAATACATTTAACACCTGTTCAAAATGACGCCATGCAAATAAACTACATACCACTAGCCCACCCATGCTTACGTACGTACATATATGCTTATGTACGAGTATATTTGCTTATTGTATTTTATTTCTGAAATCATGAGAATGTAATTATTTGATCTCGCATTGTGCCTTAAGTTTGGCTGTATTTTTCGAGTGCAAAATCTTGTGCTCATATAGACGTACGACGTGTAAAGGAATAATACGCTAATGCACGTAATAGTAAACAAATACTGTTATACTTAACAATCTTGACAGATCATGGTAACTAGTTCTATTTATGTACTTGTATTTTTCTTGCAAAATGAGGGACTTGCTGAAACATATTCTCAACAGAAATCTCTGAAAGCAGTTTGGTGTTAAAAAACGCTGGGAAACATTTTTAATTTAGCCTTACCTAAGTATGCACGCACGCTCATATAAATGTTTTATTGTATTTATATTGAGCTAAAAAAAACTTTTTGTGGGGGAAAATTATACATTTTTCAAATTAATCTTTTATACCTCAATAAAGAAAACAACTATTTATCTTTTTACGAGTGCCTTAAAGTTTTAACTCAATGCGTGCTAATACACGTACACAAATGGACACACTTTAAAGCTACCATGGGCACATACGCACATATATTTATAAGTATGTATGCATGTTGCCCATTTGCATAAGTTTACCTTATACAAATGCGGTCAAAGAATTCATAATTGAAGCAATCACGCAACCTTTTTCACAGAACTACAAATCGATAAAATTAGTAAAGTACACAAATATTTTATAGGTAGGTGTGGATGTATGCATACATTCATCTACTTTCGAACGATCACATTTCTTGGAAAAAATCGAAACCAAGATTTGACCACTTTTTCAGGTGAAACCCTGAAAATCCCAATTGCTATGGAAGTTATAAAAGCAGTAACCAATTTTTAATTTTTGAATAACTCTTATTTTTATACAAAAAAAATAATTCATTTTGGTAATTTGTACAGTAAATTATTAAAAATACATGTTATGACTTTCACACAAAAATGGTTAAATTAATTTTATATTGTTAAAAAATAACACAATTTTACAAAAAATAAGCAATAAATGAATTGGAAAAATGTTATTATTGGATACTCCATATAAACGCTACAGCCTCGGCAGCCTAAATAAATAATTGGCCATACACTTTTGTTAGGTGTATTGCCGAGCTGCTCGTGTTTGTATTGTGCATCTTGTTTTTCCACAAATGGAGGGACCTACAGTTTAAGCCGAATCCAAACCGCAGATATTTTTTATGAGAAGCTTTTTTACACCCAATAAAGAGTGTAAGCGCCAGTTATAAGTATGTACAAATATTTATCATTCATATTATATATGTATGTGTACATTATTAAAAAATAAATAAATAATTGGCGCGTACACTTCTGTTAGGTGTTTGGCCGAGCTCCTCCTCCTATTTGTGGTGTGCGTGTTGATGTTGTTCCACAAATGGAGGGACCTACAGTTTCAAGCCGACTCCGAACGGCAGATATTTTTATGAGGAGCTTTTTCATGGCAGAAATACACTCGGAGGTTTGCCATTGCCTGCCGAGGGACGACCGCTATTAGAAAAATGTTTTTATTAATTTGGCTTTCACCGAGACTCGAACCAACGACCTCTCTGTGAATTCCGAATGGTAATCACGCACCTACCCATTCGGCTACGGCGGCCGCCTTACTTGTTATTATTATTATGAGGGGATTTAGCACTACGATCTGAAAGATCTATTGTGCCCCATTCACGGATCCAGATTACTTCTCTGAGCCCAACTTCCTCAATAAATTTTAATATTTGCCCTATTTTATTGAGTATTTTCTCCACTGGTAAAATAAGTTTATTCTGGTGTTTGCGCAGCTTATGTATCAGTGCGGGCACGATGACAGCACATATTTAGCCGTTTTATCTTCCTCCCTACAGAATCTGCAAGTTCCGTTGGAGTATATTCCCAGGTTAGTAAGACGATAATTCATTCTATATACAATACCCTGTTAGGATTTCTGTGATGCTTCTAAAATAATTCCTATTTAATTTCATACAGTCTTTAAATTATTTTAGGTTAAAGCTGCCTATTATTAATTTTGGTTGCGATAAGTCCGGTAGATTGTCCTAATATATTATATTATTTTGGCATTTCTCTACTTCCCCATTAAGAGATTACCCTTTTCTAAGCCATAAAATGGTTATGAGCCGATACATGGGTAGGCCGCCACTTTCTTGGCTAATTTATTTGCCATTTTGTTCCTAGCGCTAGAGCTCACAGGATACGTACCTGGTTTGTCTGGCCTAAGACGTCAAGACATTCCGGCATCAATTTTGATGTAAGCTTGATTGCTGTCTGGATATCAGTAACTATAGCTATGTTATGCGTACATACGCAAACCTTTGCAATTTTGTTAGTGTGTTTATTGCCTCGTCGGGAAATTCTCTCATTCTACTGCCCCGTAGGAAATCATAGGTTTGACTATAGCCATGCAGATGTACCGCAGTAATTTTGGTGTATATCCTCAACTTTTCCCTACATTGAATAATCAAATAGCCTTCCTAGCCATCGCTTCTATGTGTGTCTTCCATAGCGACTTTTGGTCAAGAATTTTACTTCCCTTTGAATTTTTATCACAATTCCATCTGAGTAAATTAGTTTAAGATTTTGAAGTCTATATTTTACTGGGAATGTTACGATGGTCGTGTTTACAGGATTCATATTCAGCCCCACCTTAGCACACCACCCTTTAGTCAGCTTTAACTCTAACTGAATTCTATCATATTATATAGACTCTTTTCGTAAACTGATCTAGAATAGAAATTGTGCAAAACTAGCTGCTTAGAAGCGGTATTG
Organism: Anastrepha fraterculus; assembly: GCA_037575425.1. NCBI lineage: Eukaryota > Metazoa > Arthropoda > Insecta > Diptera > Tephritidae > Anastrepha > Anastrepha fraterculus. The sequence continues at coordinate 18,910 of JAYXIM010055514.1, read as the reverse complement.
AATCTTTCTCTATTCCAATCGAAATGCTTTCAACCATTTACGCATTTTCACCTGACAAGGCTTTATGTGGTGGCACTAGTCTGAAGAACGTTGGAACACGTTCTCCACATTAAATTCTACAGGGAAGCAAAAGAGAAATCTTACTTACTCTTATGTCTCAGTTTCAATAAAGAAAATATTAACATGACATTTAAATTTATTGTTGTTTTGTTTTCACAAATTTCATTTTTGTTTTTACTATATATGATTTAAAAATTTATTAAATGCACATCCATTCCACTACTTATCCGCCACGATGACTCAAACTAACTAACAACATAGAGAAACAAACTACTGTCAAAAGAGAGAGAGACGTTGTGTGAGAGAAACGTAATTTGTTTACCTCACTTTTCAACTTGATAAACATAATATAATTAGAAGATTCAGCAGCGCTGCTAGGTCAAACTCGAGCCTCAACTCTTCCAATCTGTAGTCGTTTCGCTCTAGTTCAGAGATACTATGGAGTATGTAGAACTGGCCCAATATTTTTCTGCAGGGTACATATAAGTTGAAGTGGCCAACTTTACTCGTAATTGCGCTAATGAATATTTTGTTGTTGCTTGTGCTTGTATACAATTTTTACTACAACCAATCGACATACAACCATACTATGTACTTTCGAATTTATAAAATATGTAGAAACGAGTAAATGCTTTTTAATTCATTAACATTTCAATTCATTGGACTCTAAAGTGATTGGAAGTATGCGAAATTGTATACTATTTGATCTTGAATAAACTTCAATACCTCAGCAAAAAATTTTTCAAGGTAATCGCGATTAGATCACGATCTTATGGGATTAAATTATGTAGCAATTTATAGGGTAAATATGTATGTATGCGTATATGGTGAGTAATTGTAAGCCGCAGCTTTTGAGCACTGAAAAAATGTCAACTATTGTAAAAAATGGTATTTGGAGACTTCGTTTGTGACCACTTGTGCACATAAAATATACCTTTGACCAAATATAAGATATGTATATGTACATGTATGTATGTATGGGTATTAATTTAAATTCTGGTGACCGACTTGACTGATCTTTTAGATTGCTTTAGTCCTATATAGGTACAATAATATACATACTTCCAGGTTCAACAACATACACGAGGTTTATCCAAAAAAGGTGGATATGTTAATTCCATTTTCGAGTTTTTTGTTTTGTTATGTTGATGCACAAGCCCCAAAATATGTTGACGGCTTTTTGAAATTTTAGTTTGGTTTTGCCAGATATAAAAGTTAGGTTACACGTATTATGACTGAAGCTACCCCATCAGCGTCAGGAGCTGTTAAATGACGTCAATTTTGGTAAAAATTTGCCTCAAAAGGATTATAACTGATGGCGAAACTAAAACCCTGGCAGTCCAGTGGAAGTGGTCAGCAGAATCAATTCCAATAAAATGACGCCAAGTTCGGCGAAATGTGAAGGTTTTGTTCACTGTGGCGCTTAGTGAGTAGTTGCCAGAAGGTTGTAGTGTCAATAAAGAATATTACCTTGAAGTGCCCGGAATTGTGGAATAACTAGTAATGGATTAGACAGCATGATAATGCCAGCACTTACACACTTGCTGGAATTTTTTGTTAAAAAACGCTGTAATCAAGCCTAAAGCTACAATTTGTGGGGCCATACCGTAGCCATAACCGTAACAATGCAATCCAACAAAACATATGGGCGTCACTGTAAACGATTATACATAGGTGCCGCCGTATGTATCTATTGAATTTTGATTTTTTGTCGTAGCCGTAAGCAGCTGTGAAATACTTTACATTTGTTTTGATATTTGCGATAAAAATTTGAATATTAGATTTGACTTCGTGGAAAATTATCCGTGTTTTTATGACAAAATACAAATGTTGTCATTAATCCGACTTCAATATCAGCTGTTTATGGTTACGACATGGCTAATCGACAAATGCTGTAATGTTGCGGCCATGGCGTTACGGATACGGTACCACTAATTGAGCTTAAGTCACAAAGTTGAGAAGGGTCATAGAAGGCCAGAGATTTGCCATGATTGAATAATGCATCATTGGGCTAGAAGTGCTTTGAGGATCAGAAGAAATGCTTGAAGAAGTCTAAGAAGATATTGATGCACAATAAATATTTTTTTAAAAAAAGCCACGTATTAACAAACCTCGTATATTTGCCCATATATGTATGTATATTTTCTACATATGTACAGATATGTACTGCAAAAATGTTTATTTCAAACTCAGTGAATGAATTTATGTAAATATTTTCTTACATACATATATACATATGTATAGACGGGAGAGGTACTAAATTCTGCTTTTCAAAATTCTTTTGGAGGAAAATTCTGTAAAAATCAAAAAAAAAATTCTGTCCAGCCTAAATTCTTTTGGTTCAATATTCTGTATTTAAAATTCTGTATGATCAAAATGATGGAGAACTGAAATTCTGTATATTACAATTCTGGAATCACAATTATTTTCGATCAAAATGCTGTAAAAATATAACCAAATAAGCAGATAACCTGATAAGCACGCTTACCTGAATAGCACATTTATTTTATGAATAATGGAATTCTGATTTTATAGAAACAATGGTATATATACATACGTCAATTAAAGAAAAATTCAAAAATTCATTCAAAACAAAAGTTATTACATTATAATGGCGAAACAATTATAATATAATTAAATTTTTAGCAATTCGCTTTAGAAAAGAAACATGCCTTAATATAAGCCTTTTTTTGTTATTCTTTTAATTCTGTTGTTTGCTTTTACAGCCTTCTTCGTTTGACTAATTTTGTGACCATTTTGAATTTTAGCTAGTTGTGCTTTCTTTAAATTTGTAATTTCCCCAAACTTGATTTATGCACTTTGGTCAGCCACTATCAATAGAACTAATCGAAACTCTCTTTGTAAACTTATTTGACCTGCTGTAAGCGAGAAGCAAAAACAAAAGACCGCTGAGTTTGGTTCTGTCGTTGTCGTATTGTGTTTCTATAAATTTTACAAAAAACAAACGTACAATGAAAGAGTGGGAATTGATTAAAACAGTTAGGTATTTGAACGAAGTATACAGAAAGTATTGCAATTATTCTACAATATTTTTTAGCACGATTGCTCGAATTTCATTCACATTGTTTCTGAAGCTATAAATACATACAACTATATGTGCATTTGCTTTATGTAAATCTGAAAGATAAAGAAAGTGCGCACTTTTTTTATTTATCCATATGCTCTTCCGATTTTTCAAAACAGAATTTTGCAATGCAGAATTTTGACAATACATAATTTTGATTTACAAAATTTTAAATTACAGTGTTCCGCAATACAGAATTTTAACATTACAGAATTTTGCATTACAGATTTTTGAATACAGAATATTGAATACAGAATTTTGACAATACAGGACTTGTCTTGACCCATATGGTTTCCTATATTATCAAAACAGATTTACATAAAGCAAATGCACATATAGTTGTATGTATTTATATCAAAATCATATTGTACCCAACCCGTATAGACACATGCATGTACGAGGGCATATTTATGTATGATTGTGATTACTGATATATGCATGTATGTTTTTTCTTGCAGATTTTAAGACACAGTCCTTTAGTAATAGGCTAACTAGAAGATGTTCAGTAATAGCAGGCAAACAATGGCGCTTAGTGTGGTACTAATCGCTATACAAATGATATCATGGACACCAATAATGAGTTTACCTCAAGGTGCACCGGAAACGGTGTGCGACACAATGTTGCCATTTCACGGTGGAGGCATTCCGCCTTCTAGTTCTTTACCGCCATTTCGAATAGAAACGTCTTCGTCAGCAATTGGTCAGGGCCAAACGATGCGTGTGGACATTGTAGGCGTTCCACCTGGCTTAAGTTTCGGGGGATTCATGATACAGGCACGCAACCGAAACGCACCTCATCAAATTGTAAGTCATTCACATTCATACATACATATTTAAATACTATGTGCATACATACATATATTAGCAAGTACACTTCATATGATACTATGTGAAATACCATAAGTTTGTATGTACATACGTATTTGTGCTATTAACTTTGGTTTATTAATGGGTTTATTGACATGCCATATATGCAGGTAATTAATAAGGTAAACATTTACGTTACTTTAAATGCACTGTATCAAAATGTTAAATGTAGTTATAAAGTATTTAATTCGCTTTTCAAAATTCAAAATTGACATTCAGTACAAATTTTACCTCGTCTGATTTGTAGTAGTTAAACGAGGTAATTAAGTAATCAAGTAGTGATTTTGTATTCTGCTTCTAGGTTGGACAATTTAATCCTCCATCAGACGGTCGGGCCAAACTAATGAACTGTGAGAACTCAGTTGGAAATTCAGCAACTCACACCAATGCGGGACCAAAGCAGTCCGTTAGCTTAGAGTGGCAGTCTCCAGTTGACTTTCTAGGAGAAGTTGTCTTCAAGTAAGTTTTTTATTATTTTCAACTTTTTAATTATAATATTTGACCAAGTCACATGATAAATGTTAAAATTTAACCACCTGCCACTTCTAAAATTCACTTTAAAACTTAATGTCATACGTAGCTTTTTAATATTTATGATTACATTTACGAGTACACACATACATATATAGTAGTATATGTCTACTTTTAGCGCTACTGTAGCTCAAGCCTACGATTCATTTTGGGTCGGAATACCATCGAGTCCTGTGCAGGTTGTGCGGCGAGAGGATGCCGCCACTTATCCTCAGACCACCCGACAACCTTATGCTACACCTCCTCCACGTGGTATTTACACACCACAAACAGAAACACCGACGGCAACAGCACCGCCAGAAGACCCATTTTATTCCGAATGTGGCCGTAGTAAAACTTGTTTTGGTCTTCCAAATGGCTGCATCGAAGACAAGTCCTGTAAATCCTTATCTGCGATAACGGTGCGCGGTGATGTGTATGAATTTGAAATGAAATCGGGAAGTAGTGAGTATTTACTCCTTATTAAGAAATGATATCACTATTTACAATTTCCATAATAACTTGGGAATTGATTGCTGAAAAATACTGAAATTTGGTTAGAGCAATCATTAACTATATTTACACTATATTCTAAATGAAAGTACCACAACCACCCATCTGTGTGAGGTAGGTTGCTATCGGTATCTCGTCCTAGATTTTATGATCTTCCCGGTCACTCAAGTGAAACTTGAAACCGCTCCTTAGTGATCCTCGAAGCATGCACTGCTTCGCCAGCGGAGCCTTTTCATGGGCAGGAAAATCTCCTCAGATTATTATAATATATTAATTACATTAATAAGCTAAAAAACTGCATACCAAAATTTTTTTTAGTAATCCATTTAAAAACCGTGTAATTGTGATCAAAAGATTCGATGGATTTTGTTAGACAATTAGTTGTACTTTTATAAAAAAGTAATTTACTTTAAAAAAAAAAAATCATTATGCCGTATCGTTTATCGCGGGTTGTATGTGCTATTTGAATTTATTTTCAGTTTTGACAATTTACTTTTTTATTTTATAAGTTTGGAGCATCAACGAAATTGAAGCTTTATTATAGTTATTATGAAGCTTTACACAATTACAATTAAATCTTTTTCTAAAATCAAGACTGTTTCTTGAATTCATTTATCTTTCTAAAGAGCGAATCGAATTCCGAGATTGGGCTTTTAGATTTCTTAACATACATACTTATTTTTATATGGTGAAATATAAGCCAGCTAAATTATAAAATACGAAATTTCCTTAAGAACGTTAGGTGGTTCTTCTGCTCTCTAATGTGTGCCGTGCGACTTGACGTTGTCCTACGACGCCTCCGAAAAACATGACGGTAATGCTCTTGAAGGACTGCTGAGGTACGACCGCTATTAGAAAAAAGTTTCATACGTTTTTGAATCGTAGTCACGTACAAACTCGCATTTCTATGACATAACTTATTATATAAAGTCGCCATTCGTTATCCGTTTTGCATTAGGAGAGAGATTGTGTTCCCAAATTTTGTTTATGTTTGCCATTGAAAATCTATGCCACGGCCCAAGCTTACTTATATAACCTAGCCTTTTAATTACAACCTAACCATTTCCATTCGTTTATAGATGGGGCCGCCTATATTGCTCTAGGACTTTCGGAGGATGCTAAAATGGGTGAAGATTTGGTGACTGAGTGTGTACCACAGAACGGCCGAGTGAATTTATATTCGTCCTATACATCAGGTTCACCTAATTATGGTGCCAGCAGAAGCAACGTGGTAAGCATATACATACACATGCACATGTATTGTAAAGTAATTGACTGCCTAATAACTCGACAATTTTATTTGCATCTTTAAGCCTCAAAATAACGCGCGCTTGCTTCAATCATCCGTTATTGATGGGGTTATATATTGCAAAGTGCGTAGAGAGGTTATTACTCAGGTGCAAGGCAAAACATTTGATTTGCTAAATAACAAATATTACCTCTTGCTAGCAACGGGCACAGGACTTAAAGGTTCGATACTTGTACTGATTTTCACAATGGCATTTTTTGAGGACTTAATTTTAATTTGAAATGACAGCATGCTGCCATTTTTACATTTTGCTGTGGTTCAAATTGAAATGACCCGAAATGATACGTGTTTTCATTAGATATGACTCTCTTTGTCATAAAAATGTCCTAGTGGAAATCAGTCATTATTTTAAGTTTTTCTCAGAATATACAATTTGGCGAATTGTGTGTTTTATATTCTACAGAAAATAGTGTTGGATATCACGATATTGGACGTTTGCCCTCTGCTGGCCCGATAAACTTGGCTGTGGTTCAGGATTTATCTGGTTCGTCTACACTATTGCTACGGTTACATGGTGCTTTCATGGTGGTGGCCTGGATCGGCACAACGTCGTTGGGAATTCTATTAGCGCGTTATTTCAAACAAACTTGGGTTGGCAAACAGACATGTGGAAAGGATCAATGGTTTGTTGTAAGTATTACAAAATATACACATATTATATATGTAAATCTCACACTGATCTGCCAAGCGTCTCTTCTTGAAAACTACATTTATACTATGAACATACAAATTTATATTATATTATTACTATACTATTATTTATTAGAGCAATGTGAAATATTAAATTAATCATGTAAGTCTTTTCGGACTTGATAATTATGAGTTTCGTTCGCCAGACTTTTCCGAAAAACGAAATTTATATGAGTATGAAATATTAGATGAAGTAAAAAATATACACGGCGATTTAAAGTTGATGAAGAAGAAAATTAACATTCGGACCAAAATGAAAAATTGGAGCAGCCGGCAAAAAAAAATGTGCTGCTTATGGACCCAGTGCAGTATCGAATGGATGTATCTGCAAAGTGGTGACTTTCAATTCATTTGTTCTGGTAATATGGACATTGAAGATGAGGCCCGCTCTGTTAAACCAATCGTTGAAAATATATGCAAAATTATAGAAACCGTGGAAATCGGATAGTCACCTCTGCCCTGTTGCATTGCACAGGAAAGTAAGATTAACGAAAGACTTTGATCTAAATAAGTGAAAGAAAGTTTAGAACTTTTGACTTTACTTCATATAAAATCTTAATAGTGAATTAACTAAGTGTCAAATTTTTTTATAAAAATTTTATTACTCTATTGGTCTTTTTGAATAAGTGAAAAACTTATTTTAATCTTAAACATTATTTTGAGGTCTAGTCAAAAGATAAAAGGCGTATTATCAGGCCCTAGGATTGACTGATCTCATTGTCGACGTTGTGATCCGTAACTGCAAGCAATTGCATATATGTTTGCGTTTCTTTTTGAATTAATAGATGTATTACACATTTGTATGTCGTTAAAAAACATGTTTTCCAACTTAATAATGAAATACTTCTTCAGAAAAAGACAAAACTCACAAAAAGTCACAAGTATTTGCAAACGTTTTTTAAATTACCGGAACAATTTAAGAATTATCGTTAAGAAGAGCATAAAAATATTGTTAACCACTTTTTTTAAGTTAGAATATCCAAGCTACCAAGTTTTTGCAAACTGATTTTTGATATCATTTTCTCAGGCACGTCTCAAAATATACCTACTTTTATTTTGTATGAAGAAAAACATTATTTAGCAAAAATAATTATTTTTATGTTATTGTATGACCTCCTTCTTGACATTGTGAATATTTGTATGTACGTAATGTATGCATATGTATATGTATTTTAGTGGCATCGTGCTTGTATGGTCACTACCTGGTCACTGACAATTGCCGCTTTTATTATTATATTTGTTGAAATTGGAGACTGGTCATCAGAACGTAATCCGCACGCTATTCTTGGCACTATAACGACCATAATTTGCTTCATTCAACCAATTGGCGCTCTCTTCCGCCCATCACCAAATTCCAAAAACCGTCCTCTTTTCAACTGGACCCATTGGCTAGGAGGAAATCTGGCCCACATTTTATCGAGTAATATTTCAAATCTTTTGCTTACGAGCGCATAGTTACATTTACTTGTATTTTATAAAATTATTATTTATAGTTGTAACAATTTTCTTCGCCGTTAAGTTAACCAAGGCAGAGTTGCCTGAATGGATGGACTGGATTCTTGTAGGATTCGTGGTGGTACATGTAATCGTTCATTTAATTTACTCAGTAAGTTGACAAGCAATTATGCAAAGGTTTTTCAGTGAATTTCAATGATAGTTGTGTCTTAGCGTTCCTCCTGCATCGGGGAACATTGATTTAATTTTAAGATATTTTTGTGTATGCAGATTGCCGGATGCTCCTCAGATCGCCAACATACGCAGCAAGTCAATGCTTTTCAAATGAGTGACATGGGCCACCATGGTATGCGCAATGGTCATAGGATGGACCGCAAAATGGATGCACCGGTAGACTACCAAATTCTATAAATTTGCATCAATTCAAATGACTAACATTGATTTGTCCTTGTTTCAGTATGCCGCTTTTCGCAAGGGACTTCTAGCAGCCTACACTGTAGTTCTGATACTTTTCGTTGTTGTATTGGTGGTAATTGTAGTGCTGGCACCTATCGAAGAAACGTTCAATAAACTTACCAATAACTGAACAATAATTTGATCCATATAAGGATCGTTCAACCTAACTCAAAATGCAAACATTAAATACCTACAGATTCGCTCAAGTCTACAAGACGTTGTACACATGTATAAGTGCTATGTTCGATCTAATTCGAACTATTTGTTTATGTAGTAATTATTTGTGCATGTACCTCAAAGCATTTCTAGGATAAGTTATTACCATTTTTACGTACATACATACATATATCGAAGTTGTATTATTTCAGTTGTTTTACCACGAGATTTCTTTTATATTGTTGAGATAATTTATTTCAAATAAAAATATTTTGTACGAAGAAATTACCTGATTAATTTTAGGTTTGAAAAGCCCAGTGGAATCGAAATGTTTAAAGTAACAATAGGAATTATTAGAGACAGTGTATGGAGAGTTGCATGATAAAATAGTAAGATAGAACCACCTTTAGCATTTTTGATGTGTGCAAGCCATTTGGCCTCATTACCATTTTTTGTTTTTTGGTTTTGTTTGGCCATTTAAATAAATTGTAAACCAGAAATGAAATATTGGAAAGTAAACATTTAGTTCTGCTGTGTCGTAAAATCGTGTGAAATTCGGATGATTTTAAATTTTAGTTCCGTGTAACCGGGTATGTAAATTGAGCAAGAAATTGAAAGTTGAGTGCATGTGCTGCCGAATTCTTTGCAACATCTGTACTCCAAAGAACGGATGCTCTAATTTTCACTCCTACAAGGAAGCTAACTAGCTCCGCATAAAACCAGTGAATTATTTTAGTAGAGTTCCTCTGCGCTTATATTCAAGTTGTGCCAAAATCTTGGTCGCTCCTGAGAACTTATTCTAAAATGTACACAAATAATGTTAATTATCCTTTGGGAAATAAAACAAATGGCTTGAAAATTTCATGCGATGATTTTCTTCTCTTTAGATGACATCAGCAGAAAATCTGATTAATTAGTAGATTCGGCTTGGACCCTATAATGCTGACAAACTTAAACCACGAGTTGAGAGAACGGGTATAGCCGAATTTAATTTGGGTTGGTTATTCATTTTTAACATTAAACAAACTCATCGATAGTGAGCGTTATAGCATCCGAGTTAAACGTAGTTATTTTCGAATTTTCAATTCTAAATCAGTCGGAAAAATTGTATATTTTACATTTGTATAGCTAGCTATGATTTCGAGATTGTAAGAGACTTCGTTTATTTAGGTACCAGCATTAACACCGATAACAATGTTAGCCTTGAACTCCAACGGAGGATCTTTCTTGCCAACAATTGTTACTTTGGACTAAGAAGACAATTGAGTAGTAAAGACCTCTCTCGACGAGCAAAACTAACACTCTACAAGGCTCTCATCATGCCCGTCCTAACGTATGGCGCAGAAGTGTGGACGATGACAAGAGATGATATTTTTAGACCTTTGCACGTTAGCAACGGCGAATATCACAGGCGATGGAACGATGAGCTGTATGAGCTTTACAACGGCATAGACATAGCGCAGCGAATAAAAGGCTCTGAAAGTATTCGATGCGGTACCAGCGGGTGGTAGCAAAGGAAGAGGAAGGCCTCCTCTGCGTTGGAAAGATCAGGTGGAGAAGGACTTGTCTTCATTTGGTGTTTCCAACTGGCGCCGGTTAGCACGAGAAAATCGCGTAAGCGGTTATCGCGCCAATTAAGAAGAAGAAGATAGCCAAGGATTATTAATCCTGTATGCATAATTTAATTTTTTTACTTTTTTCAAAAAAATGAGCAGTTAACTGTTATATTTTGACCAATATTTTTTCAATCAAAAATAAATTTAACTTTAATTTTTCCGGCCATATTTTATCTTTTTTTGTGACTGAAAAAGTATCGGGTCAAAAAATAATACATCATTTATTGACTCTTGAAAAAAGGCATAACAGTTACAGTCCCTGATAGTAATTGAATATGGGTAAGCATTGCAACAAATTTAACTCTTCTTATAAATAAAATATATGAATATATAAATAATTAATAAAATAAAAATAAATAAACGATAGAAAAGAACTTTACCATATTTTTTTAATGATTTTCAGAGAGTTACACCAGAAGCAAAATCCTAAGAGCGACATAGCCAAGAACGTGTTTATGTGTACATGCGAATATGCATGCATACGTTCATTATTTATTTCTTTATGATTATTTTTTAATTTTCATGTACGTGAAAAGCCTTAATCTATATATGTTTTTTGAGGATTTGAAATCAATATTGGTTTTTTTATCGCTGGTCCGTCCGTCAATGAACCACAGATATTTATTACAAATCTATTGTTACATTGTTTGATGTGTAAATTGGCGTTTTCCAGCCACTAGTAAAATCATCGCTCTTCAAGCACGGCTTTCGCTTGTGGAAACAGTTTAAGCTCTTCAAGTGTTTTGTTAGGGTCAATGGCCGTTAAGTCGCTACGTGGCCAGCCAGATATTAGGATTAATTTATTTTCTTCGATGAGATAATTATTTGCAGCTACAAAATTCAAGATATCCTGAAACATAATATGCCAATATGAAACCGCTATGTATTGATTGATATTAATTTGTTTAAAATTTTACCTGTAGTGTATTGTGTTTATAGAATCTTCGTTCTAAGAACTCGCCAGAGGGTTTCTGAATACGTATTGTAGAAACATTCGTTTCAGAGTCCGAAGGTTCTGTCGGTAGTGATTGTAGGGCCTTAAGCAAAAATTGGGTATAATTGAGTACAACGATTCTAAGTGTTCTATATACATAAATAAGCACCGTACAAAAACTAACTTACCACTAGTCGTATCGACTCTCGTTTCGCTTCCTCTTCAGCCTTTTCCGACTCCAATCGTTTGCGCTCCGCTGCGATCGCTGCTTCTTTTTGCCGCTTGGCGGCTTCCTTCGCCATATCAGCCTCCAACGTTTCACGATAGGCCAAATCCTGCTCAGCCTTGACTTGATCACGTTCAGCTCGTTCATCTTCCTCGCGTATTTCGTCTTTCAACTGTAGTTTGTACATTTCTACTGCATCCATAAGGCGCGATAAAAATGTATTTAAATCAGAATTCCCTACCAAAAACAAAATATATTAATTACAAAATGCCATTGGGTACATCTTAAAGTCAATTACCATCTACGACAGAAAGCACTTCGCACGAAGATCTTCCAGAGAGCCGACTTTTACCAATAATTAATATCGAAGGCAGCTTATCTACTGGTTTTGTACTAATCGTTATGGATGCTGTATTGCTCACACAGGCAGTGACCGAAGATAAAAACCTGAAACACAATTAGATCGGATATATCAAACATTTTCCAACTCAAGCTATCAACTTTGGAATTGATTCTCACTAACATATTTCTGTTGGTTTCAAATGTTAAGTCCCATCCGTAGAGTATAAAGTTTTGTGCAAATGCTTCTATGATTCTCTCGTTTTTCATTACCTGATCACAGAATACATTTGTGAGAATGCTATCACCGTGATGCAAATAAATTGCAAGTAGTTTTCGCTATTTTATCAAGGAAATGAGGCTTTTAGTTTAATAGTATTTATGAATGTTAATATGTCTCTTATTACTTCACGCGCCGGCTTGTGGCAAGCTTCTCTAATCGCATCTTCCAAACTGCCAACATAAAATACGGGGTGCGGGTCACCGAAACGTTCACGGTAGTTGTCGAAAAACTCTATTGAACCAGCGCATTCATTTCCAATATTATTGGGAACTGTTGATAAAGGTCAAGTTAGTATATCTGATTTCTAACTGACATGGTTGACTTCCAAAAAGATATGCCTATTGAAAGTTCACTTATTGTTTATTCTAAAGTTACGTACTTAAGTGCCTGCTACGTGGTGGAACAGGCTGTTCGTCTTGTAGTGGATCATAGGCGTCCTCGTCATCTAAGCTGTTGTCGTCGTCAGTCTCGTTGGTATTACTGGAGAGGAAAAGTGGGTTAATGATACTGCTGTAGTACTTTCCAATCTCCGACTTACTTGCTGGCATTTATGTTATTACATAATCCAACGATATCCATATTTCTTTCATTTGCATTACGAAGTGTGAAATTGTGAGACAAACCAATGCCAGATTGCTAAAATAAATGCGTTAAGAATTAAAAAACTCAAACGTTTTTAGAAATAAAGCTTGACAATACTTAATAATTTTCATTAATTAATTTTAGTGAATATGATTAGTGACAGTGGAATCTGTAACTTACGGCTAAAGTTAAGTTGTCACTACAGTTAGAGGGCCAGCCTTCCCACTCCTGATCACGCACATTTATATTATTGACATAATACACCTTTGTCTTCACCTCCAAAATGGTGGTGCTGCCAAGAAACGGTAACGTTATTGTTTTTCCGCTCGGTTGCTCAACTATGGTCAGATTAAACATGTCACGTAGCCGCTGTGCAATTTCCTCACTATTAATAGATTTGATAGTCATTACACTAATGAGTTAATAAGCACGTCTTACTTTTCTGTATCTACGTAGCCTTCTTCGCTTAAATTGTGTAAAATGAGGTCGTTTTCTGGACCCAAATCTAAATTACATAACTGCGCAGTTATTTTTCGAGCTTCTTGCAGTTTCGCCGGGGGCCAACCTCGAATAGCTTGCCGGCAAATCGGTACGTTTGTTTCTTCCGCTATTTTCAATTTAAGTTGTTCTAAAAGCAAAATTTAAAACGTGTATAGTCTTACTTTTGCATTTTCTGAGGGAAAGCGTTGGAAAATTGTTTATGCGACATGCAAATGTATGCATACATAAAATCAGAAAATTTTCATCAAAATTTAAAAATCTCTACTCAGAATATTGAGATAAAATCTAGGTATGCAGTTTTTTAGCTGATTGAATTTGGGCCAAATGCAAGTTTCAACAAGGCCAAAAATTGCATTGATTTTTGAGAATTTTCGTTTTCGGGCGGTCTTGTGCTTTTTCTCCATTTAACGCATGCCTTACCTTTTTTTGATATGGAAGAAAACACCCAACACCGTCCAACAAAAAAAAAAAAAACAAAATAAAAAAAAAATAAAACATTATTTCAATCAGCTGAAACCTGTATACCCGGATTTTATTTAAAATTTCTGAGTAAAAAGTTAGAAATTTTGATGCAAATTTGCAAATTTTATGCAAAGTATGAAACATATTTTTGAAAAAAAAAATTTAAATAAAAAAGAACAATAATAAATAAATAAATAGTCAAAACCTGACAATATGTATCGTAAACTTTCTTTTGACGCTAGCACTATATATGTTTTATTTTTTATTTTCTAAGTACCGGATTTTACAGGTCGCAATAATTTCTTTATTTATGGTACATCCAAATAAACAGTTTATCAGTATCAATTTACGTAACATACCTATTGTGGCAATTGATGGCAGACGAATTGTATATACTGATTCGTTGTAGTGTATGTTCAGCACCAAAGTTTTCACATCATTATGTCTTGCAGGGTCCAAGTCCATGTCGGACGTGAGATCAATTATTTCCGCGTCTGCAGAAGTGGAAGCTAAAATATACCAAATCATAATATTTATTGTGAAAAAATTAATGACATATGCAATAAATGTAAATAGTATCAAGTAGACAATTTTTGCTAGAACTTTCTACGTTTTTGTAACGATAGCCATGTAAGAAAGGTCGTCGTTCAATGTTAAATACAAAATATCTATCAAACAACTAAAATTAAAATTTTCTTTTGAAAAATGCAACTTTTCCATCAGTATTTTTTATGACGTTGAGACGTTAAACTATCGTCAGTAAACCGACCTTACAGACAACCTCTTTCCTTACCAAATGCTTTATTTTCAAATAATTTTTGGCAGTACACATCACGTGACAATATTACATCAAAAGAAGTAAAGGTATATTGTAGACATACCTGCTAAACCAATATTGGAAGCACTATTAGCGTTCCACTGGCGACAATTAGAAGACCCCGCGTTTGTGGACAAATCGTTAAGCGCTGTTGTTGTTGAGAAATCCGATATGTTTGCTCCAAACGCTGAAGTGGAGTTTCTCCCATGCGACGGTGCATCATCCTGGGGTATGACTCTTTGTAAAGCGGTCTAAAATGATGATCGTTAAAAGTAAGGTGATATTAATAAAATGCTTCTTCTTACCATGAGGTCCCAGTTGGTTTGCTCCAAATGTGAAAATGCTTCTCCAACATCGTCTATTCCAGTAATGCTCTACAATTCAAAAATTATTGTTTGAAATTTAAAATCAAATATTTATTTTTAAAGACATTGCATATGATATATTTAACAATGTGAACTCCTGCACGTTTTTTCATATATTTGATATTTATTTAACTCCTTGCTTAAAGTGGATTAAAGTACGCTTCTAACTTAACAGAAAATTCGTCGAGCCTTCTCAGAATGTTCCATTCATGACATATTTTCAACTGAGCGCACAGACACAGTCATTTAAATAATAAGCAGGCGGTAGGATAGTAATATCCGTCTGATCGCTAAAGCCACATAAATATTTTATGTATATACTCGTGCACTCGTATATTTCTATATATTAAAATGTTGAAGTACTTCACCACTTTTTAATTAACTATATAGTTTGACATCAAGTTTCTTTATTATCAAATCGAAAATGTTTTTGGCTACCTGAAAAGTCGCCAAAGTCTCGTCTTTGTTCTCCGACATTTGTATTTTTTTGATTTAGCCTGTATGTTTGTGCTCCTTTATATGGCTTTTATAAACGCCGATTTCTCCTTGTCCTGAAATCACCGTGCAAATTATAATAATTTTAATCGCGTATAGTCACACAGAAAATTAATTCGGTTTTTAGTTTAAGTTAGAAAATTTATTTTTCTTTGTGTTATAACAAAACGCATTGAAAAACTTCAATTCACATGAACTGGAAAAAAATTCGCTCGTCTCAATTGCAGTGTTGCCAATATGGGGTTTCGCCGCAAAGTGTTGATCAAAAATTCCTCAAAAAATATTAAATGTCAGTATGAAGTGTAGCTTATATGGTTCAATATTTGCGGCAACATGTTAAATTTTATATTTTTGCTGAGTGCCATATAAATCACCTAAAAGTAAATTTATTAAACTGACAGCTAGTTTTTTCATGCGATGTCAATTAAATTAACCGGTTCACCAATTTCAATAATATTAGCTTTGCATTTTGTTTGACTGCTCATTAAATATATCTAATATACATATGTACATAATAGTAAATATCTGTTGTATAAGAGGCAAATGGATGCATTCGCTGAGTGTTCTTAGTAAGAACAGGTTTTTCGAATTAGGTCTGTTTCGTTCATAGGTTCATAGGTCAGGCACAATGAACACATTTCGTTCGGAGGTAGCGAAATAGATTGAATGGTTGGAAGAGATTAGGTTACGAAAAATTTCATGATGAAATAAGGAACGAACCAAGAGTCAGAAATAGGAGGGGGTGCTCGGCCAAACACCCAAAAAGGGTGTACGCGCCAATTATATATATATATATAAACTGCTTTTAGACCTTGATTTTTAATATCATTTAAAATTGATTCTTGATCACATGAGTGATGAAGGTTTTTACTATTACTTATATTGCTCCTGTTTTTTTCTTCACAGTTGGATCAAGGAATATTTTGGTTAGTTAGCAATTTTGTAACAGAGCGATATTCAAGAGCATCAAGGGTAGTTACTCTATATGAACCACTA
The DNA here is from genome assembly GCA_037575425.1 of Anastrepha fraterculus. NCBI lineage: Eukaryota > Metazoa > Arthropoda > Insecta > Diptera > Tephritidae > Anastrepha > Anastrepha fraterculus. The sequence goes on along the minus strand of JAYXIM010055514.1, from coordinate 2,193 downwards.
TTTGTAATCTTTACAAATAACTTGTTTTTATAGTTGAGAAAATTTTGGCATGCAATTTTTGAAGTGAAACTTTTTAGGCGTCGATGGACGAGCGAGAATGGAGAGAAAATTTCAAGGCCATGCAACGTTTTGAGCATTTTTGTTTCGCGAGAGAGAAAAAAAGATATAACGTAGAGGAAAAGGAGAGAGAGAGCTATATCTTATATATATACCTTAGATACACTTTAGGCTATTTTTCCTGAGTTTTTCCTTGTGGTTGCTAATTTTGAGTGAGAAATAACACTGCCTATTTTTTGGCGCTTGTTTGTTGGTGCAAACTTGTAGAAAATATATTTTTGGTGTCTACTTTTTGGCGTTATATTTCCTTGGTGCCCACTGTTTGGAGCGTTTTTTGGTCCCAAATTTTTTGGGGTTTTTTTGTGGTGCCTACTTTTTTGCGCTTATTTCCGTTTCCTGGCTAGTGCTATCCATTCCGGCGCCGGATTTATTGGTATTGCCTTGCGGTAATTTGTGCCGTTGCTGCGGTCCTGGAATCGCTGCGTTTGTGCGGGTGATAAACGCTCGGAGTAGTGCGCGTTGTTGCCTTGGTTTGTGTCCGGCGTTTACCTACACCGGTCGACCCTTCTTCGTTTTTTGTAAATTTTGTCTATTTGTATTCTCTGCAAATGTTGTGAATTTATTTAGATATATATTCTTTCTCCCTCTCCCTCTCTCTCTCTCTCATTTTCTCTCGGGTCCCTCCCTCTTTCTTTGTCTGCCTTGAAAGTTTCACTTCTGTTATGTGTACTACGCTACACGCACTTTTTTAAAATCACTTGCACCATTGATAATAATTGAAAGTAGCCTAGTTGTTTTAATAGCAATAGTTTTTTCTTTCACATTGGGATCCGAGGATCTGATTTTATTAGTCACTTCTGACGAAGAATCGGTCTTTCGGTTTTTACTTGGTTTCTGTTTTTTGAGTATCCAGTCGGTTTCTCTGGCAAGTTCGTCCTCATAGGCTTCATAAATATATTCAATATTTTCTGTAGATTTTGTGGATTACTTTAATTTTTCGTTTTCACTTTTGAGCGCAGTTATCTTGTTTTCTGAATTTTTGATTTTATTTGTTAATTAAATGATTACATATTAATTATTAAATTTAAAAATGAATAAACTAAAATTAAATTCTAATTAAATTAAATTGAATTAAATTAATAAATAATTAATTAATGTCTTAAATTGTTGCTCCTCGTTAAATTAATTGATGGAATTTAAATTGATTGATAGGAGAGGAAATTGAATGCGCGTCCCACTATTGAAGTTAAGGTCGCACCCACCGCCTACGACTACCATACATTTTATTAAGACATTAATTTAAAATATACTTCACAACCAACAAAACTCTGTTTATACACACCGAAATGTAATAATTGCTTTCACGACAAGAACATCTGTTTGTTTTGCTTATAGGCGGCAATACTTTCACCACGGCACCACGATACTTTTACATGTTACGCCAGTCAAATGCGTTGCCGCAATGGACGCAACGGACCCATTGTGGCAGCCCTAAAATATTAGCAGACGATACTTTGTTAGTTTATGTCCAGGAAAACCGTATGAACCCTTTGCACCGGGCTTCAAGAATAAGATCACAAAATCAAAACACGAAATAAAAAAAATAATAAAATACGAAATATTAATATTATTATTATCATTATTTTAGTTATCTTCAAAACACAACACTATTCTCAACAGTTTAAAATTGTTTTGCGCTAAAATATTTTATGTGGCAGCTGAAATCCGGATGATAATATATCATCTCATATCGAGCATGTCTCTACGTGTGTATATATATATGTATGTATGTATACATATATGTATGAGTAAATTTGATGTCTGCAGATAATCATTTATTTTTAATGCAAATTGTGATGAAATATTTGTAACTACACATTCAAATAAACTCCAAATACAATAAAACTACTAAGTAGCAATAAAACCTTAAATTGAAAAGTTCGCGGACAGATGGAACGGCCCGTATCTACTTATAAATCAGTACTTTATGTATTTTTTTTTCTTCCCACGTGACTCAATTCAGATGATTTTAATAAATTGCTTTAACAAAATTTAATTAATCAATTGCCTTGCCATAAAAACCGTTTTCGATTCTTTGCATACTTTTCCTATAAAGTATATTTTTTTATTGTATCA
>JAYXIM010055513.1:0-30749 GCA_037575425.1 Anastrepha fraterculus | reverse complement strand
ATTGGCAGGCAGTCACTCAGGCAGGCGAGTTGGTACGCAGGTAATATCTAATGCCTGTTACCTTAATGCACGACAATTTACGTCACTTTATATGGCAAATATGGACGAATGGCATTGCGGTCAAATTGACACTCAAAGCGGCGAAATGTCAAAATAAAAGTTAACTAGACACTTTAATGACATCTGGCAGTGGAGAAACCGTAGTGGTGCTAAGTAGAAATGCTTTGAATTTTGTAGTTATTCATACAAAAGAAATTAGAAGAGAAATAAAACAAATTAAAAGGGTATTTTAGGGCGAATTACGAGAGAACTTTTTTTTTCAAAATTTAATTTTGGTAAATATGTATATATATTCCCAAGGATCTTCGGCCGTCACTTATGTTATATAGTTGTAATATTTATAGTAAACCGTAATGTAAGAAAAAATTTTGACAAAACTGACCCTTTTAACGATTTTTTTTAAATACTAGAATTCAAAATTTACTTTGCGTAGTTCTTGTAATGAGAGTAGCAAAATTTTCAAGAAAATATACATAAAGATTGGCCCGACGGCTGGTATCTTTTTAAAAATGTTATAAAAACGCACCTTCCATATTTTTGAATAATATTTAATTTGCTTTATTAGAAAGGCTGAATCTTGAGAGCTTTGACTTCGCCTTCGAGCGGCGGATGTTTTCTTATGGTTCAGTTGTGGATCACATCAAGACTTACACCCCCAATTAGAGGTGGAGCTTGGCCAAATAGCAAAAAAAAACCATATTTAAACCTTGTGCTGTACAACTTTATTTAAATAATTGCCTCGGCTATGCCCAGCAATCAAATTTTACCAGTTCATCTTGACAATTTCGTCATCATCACGATGTTCATCTTAATGGCTTAGATACCGAACTATCAGCACATTTTACATTTTAACGGCAAACTACGAAAAAAGTTCTATACCGCCTAATCGTGGTTCCAAGATTGCGAAGTGACATCGCGAAACCGGCTGATTACACGACTGCGTAACTTAGAACGCGAAACATCGATTAATTCATCGTTTGTCTAAAGTCATATGGTTCGTAACCGAAATGGCATCTTCCAGCCACCACTCCAAATAACGTCTAATTGTAACTCTCTGCGGATGCTTTTTTCCTTACCTTTTTGTTTTGAGTTTTTTATTATCAAATTCTGCATTGTTTTTACAGCCGTTGGAATGAAAATGCGTCTAGTACTAGCAATTTTTCAATAAACGCACATTTCAATTGTCTACTAAAAATATGACTGTAAACTAAGCCAATTTATTTATATGCTCTAGGCATATATTTGGCGGCCGCCGTAGCCGAATGGGTAGGTGCGTGATTACCATTCGGAATTCACAGAGAGGTCGTTGGTTCGAATCTCGGTGAAAGCAAAATTAATAAAAACATTTTTCTAATAGCGGCCGCCCCTCGGCAGGCAATGGCAAACCTCCGAGTGTATTTCTGCCATGAAAAAGCTCCTCATAAAAATATCTGCCGTTCGGAGTCGGCTTGAAACTGTAGGTCCCTCCATTTGTGGAACAACATCAACACGCACACCACAAATAGGAGGAGGAGCTCGACCAAACACCTAACAGAAGTGTACGCGCCAATTATTTATTTTTTTTTTATAGTAAAAAGTGGTGGAAATGGTCAGATGCGTTAAAAAATCATGACGCTACAATTTTTTTAAGACCTTAGCTACTTGTCTTCATATAAAATTTGCATAATTTATTTATTTATTGAGTTTAGACACATATTTTAATAAGTAACATGAAAATAATCTTAATCCTTATAAACAAAGTAACAAAGAAATAAATAAATATCATAATGGGCGCGTGCACTTCTATAAGGTGTTTGGCCGAGCTCACAAATGGAGGGACCTACAGTTTTAAGACGACTCCGAAAATCAAAAGTTTAATGGAAGAGTGTTTAGAAAAAGCAAAGTCAATTCCAATAGATTTGTAAACAAAATTGAATTCGATGAAAACTCTCATGACGGGTGCATACAGACTTCTTATAAAGCTAATAAGGAAGAGAGGGCAATCCACAACGCCTCGAATAAATTGTAACAAAGACGACAGATAGAGACAAAATATTTTTATTTATTAATTAAAAGAAAAAAAATAATTATTTATTAAAATAATGCAACTGTTTTTTACAATTAAGAAGAGATGAACAAATAGATCGCCGAGACTGCAAAGATTTCAGGCTGATAAGCAGGCATCCAAAATATTATGAGGGTATGGAGTAATGACAAAAAAGGGAACGTAGAGCAAAGACAATGGAAATTTTTTGGATACGCTTAATTCGAAGGTTTCCGGATAAAGGACGCATATTCCAATTTTGAATGAACAAATGATGTGTTGAACAATTTAAGAGTGCAAGGGCTTGTAAATTCTGTGTCTTTGTGCCTTACAAACACTAATATAGCATAAAATTTCGAAAGTATATAATTAATAAGGGCGGTCGCCGTAATCGAATCGGTTGGTGCATGACTACTATTCGGAGAAAACGCAGGTTTGAATCTCGGGGAAAGACCAAAATGAAGAAATTTTTTTTTCAAATATCGGCAGCCTCTCGTAGGCAAAGGCAAACCTCCGACTGTATTTCTGCCATGAAAAAGCTCCTCATAAAACCATTTATTTTCGGAGTCGGCTTAAAACTGTAGGTCCCTCCATTTGTGGAACAACCTCAAGACGCACACCACAAATAAGAGGAGGAGCCTGGCCAAATACCCTAAAAGTCTGTACTTGCCAATTATGTATATATATATATGAAAGAACTTTTTCAAGCTCATTTTGGGAAATTTGCGAATCGAAAGAGTTTCTTACAATGTAATAGATTTTAAGGTCATCAGCATTATGTAAAAACTCGGCATATGGAGAACAGTTTATTATTTCATTGATAAACCATAATCAATATATTACCTTCGGGCACTCCAGATAACAGAATAAAATAATATGGCTGATGATCGTCAACCACAACCACACATCTACGATTCAAGAGATATGAGTCCAACTATGGCATGGAAACCAAGGCTTATTTCTTAACGAGGAATGAATATGAAACTCTGTCAAAAGCCTTATAGAAATCCATATGTTCAACATCGATCAGTAAACCTTTCTGAAAAGCTGACATGCAATCTCCTGAGAAAACACCCAAGTTTGAAACAGTCGATCCACAAGAGATGAAGCCGTGCGGGTTGGGACAAATTAAGCTTTTGGTTGGAAAAAAAACGTATCTTTTACAAAGCATTCAAACAACTTAGAAGTAGTCGAAAGCTTGGAAATAAATCTATAATTGCTCACATCACTCTTGTTTCCACTTTTAAGCTTTGAAATGGCAAGATTCTCGCTGCCTCAAATTCTATGTTAAGCCACTCATTCTTGTCTAACCTTTATGATTTCCTTTGACTCCTTATCGACGACTGTTATATTGCTTCTTGGATAGCTTGAAGTTAAACTTCTTTCACTCTACTAATGTTTTTCATATTCTTCTTTAAGTTTTCTTGATACTTATCAGGTTTATGGATATTCCAGTTTAGCTTTGGCAATAAGCAACATCTCAAAATTTTGCTGGCTCTTCTACCCAACTTCAATTTAATTAGCAAATGGTGCGATCAACTTTCAAATAAACTCTGAAGTTCAAAATCAAAACACATCTGTGATGACTATACAGTAATATTTTACCGATTCTCCCACTTGACTGATGAAAGAGAAATTTCCATCGGAGTCCACTTTAGTTCTACCATTTAAAACAATTGATCCGAATTGTTACATAAAGAAGCAGAGTCTTATTTCTCCCATTCTCTATCTTATCCTATGAATTTCTTATTTGGATCCACATACTCGGGCGTTAGTGAGTTTTCTAAGAAATGGGTGGAAAAATGCCTTTCCAATTATAACTTCGAAGATTGGCTGTTGTTAATTTACCTCACACCTATTTTCCAAAATAATGTCAAAAATATGATAGCATCCAAAATCTCGTTATTTTGATTTCATTGATAAAATTTCAAAACATTTTTCAGAAGAACTTTTAAGCTAAAACTCTTTTATTTGATTTTGAAAAAAAAATTCTTAAATTTTTTTCTTAAAATTTCTAAAAGTAATTTTATTTAAAAAAACTTGATTTATCGAGGTATTTTCAAATCGTTCTGCCTCACATAACTCTTAATATTTTTTCGAAATATTTTGGCACAAGTCTCAAAATGTAATAATAGGTTTTATAATTTCGCTGAAAACACCCAAATTTTTTTTGGTGAGGCAGTCTAATACAGTAAGACGCAATTTTACTGCAATACTACTACAACTTTGGAGTAAATTAGAAATTTCTAGGTCCTACACAAGTCACTTAGACATTTGAAATTAATTAAACGTTCTTATTGAGTTGAGGTTCTTTTAGGTTATTTTTTTCACCACTTAAAACATTTCCTTTCAAACATATCTGATGCACTTTGCCGCAAATGTTTGACCCAACTTCCGTCTGCTACGCTGGTTCCCACAATACAAATACGTCGAAACATTCACGGCTACTTCAAAAATCAACAAGCACTAAAAAAATACTTGTACAAAAACAATGTACGTGAAATACAAAAATTACATAAAAACATAAAGACTGAGGCAAAAAATGGCGTTTGTAGTCGGCAGCGTCGTCATCATGACATTGAGGGCAACGATGAAGAGTATGGGGGCGCAAGGAGGCGATGCGACGATATGGATAATGTGGCGGGGATGTGATGGTGGTGGTGGCGTTGACATTTGGAAACCACACACCACTTTAACAAAGTATGCTCAAAGTGACACTAAAAAGTAGTGTAGAAGGAAGAAGTAACAATAAAATTCAACAAAAAACATACAAACAGGTAAACAAAAGGTTAATAGACATACTTGGAAGTAAACTGTTTGTATGTATGAGAGTATGTGTATTACCCTGTAGGGAAACCGAAATTAGTTTTTCGTAAAAAATATAAGGAAAAAATATAGCCTTTAAGCAGTAACTCATTAAATTTTTTCTGAGTTACTTTTTCAAATTATATATGTACGGGGTGTGGCTATTTAGTAATGATATTGACAATATAAAATATCTTTTTTATTTTGTACGTATCTATTTACCCACCTTTACACTTACACTTACACTTTTTATGCCTGTAACTCTCCAGGCGAATTTTGCACTGTTCGAAAGTGCGCTGCCAGTCTTCTTCTGTCACCTTCGTTGAACGTATGCCATTTCCACTTTTAACACTGGGTTGATATACTTGGAAAGAAATTTCTTGACATGGCAGACAAAATCAGCCGCCGCTTTAACTTGCACTATTGAATCCCGGAAGTATTTGAATGGGATAACGTAAAGAAACTTGACCTAGGGTCATTGACTATCTTCATTGAAGGTTCAAAGCTACATAGGCTAAGGCCAACAGTGGTGTTTATATAACCTGGCCACTGTAGCGCCTTTCAAGCCAAACCACTGGCTATAAAAGGAACAGCCTTGTGTGTCAGGGACTGTCCGGGGTTGGTAAAACCGATCACTATCTACTTTTAAAGTCAAATTGCCATTAAAATTGGTGCAATAAAACTTCATCTACATATTGGAATGTGGAACCAGTCTAAATGAGTTGGCTAAGCGGTGCACTACAAATGCTATCTGACCACGAAGGCATTCCTGCAAATTGCATTTTGACTTAGCTGGATATTAGTGGAACAAATCACAAATCACCCAATCTCTGCCCCATATGTGGGCATTCCTCTATTATCAAGGAAGTAAAGGAAGTCGGGAAATATTCACCGCAAGGCCCGCAAAGGTGAGATCACTGATCCCACTTGTAAGATAACTTGGTTGGTCTGGCTTAGAATGAAGGGGGACATATTTGCGTCTCTCATCCACTTGGACCGAGTGTCTGTTAGTGCAGCAGTTAATATCATCACGGGCACTGCCTAAGAAGAACAAATGGGAAGTGTACGCGGATTACCCCTAATGTTTTCTGGAACGAAAAGGAAATGAAGAGCATTGAACGCTTTCTTTCCCTCTATCCCACTCAGCCATTGTAGCCTATATATTGTTTCTCTTTTATACGACTAATGTTCCTACTCAACAACTTTCCTCAAGCGGCTATTGTCTCCTCATTTCCATTTCTATATTTTACTTCTTATTCCGTTGTCTTAAACGTTGCAGTGAGTTTGCGTCGGAATACGACCTTTCGCAATAGGACATTTTCCCCTACCTGTATGACGCGATATTTCGCTCCCTGCTTCATATCCGCCTTCTCTTTTCCTTTCCATTTGTTAATCATGTCACAATCCCTTGCAATTGAGTCCCACAGTCTGTTAAATCTTGAATTTGTGGAATCTTATCTCGAATCACGCGATTGAACATTAGTTTTGTTGGTAATTACCAAGTTTTTCTATGGGTGTGTCGTTCTTGGTATTACCATACGGGTTGCTCGTAATAATATATCACCCCCCGCAGGGAGCTCGTAGCGAAACGGGTAGTAAATGCTTCCTTTGTCTGATGGCTAGAAGTCTTTTTTAACATTTAATATTATATCTAACAATTCCTTGTCTTTGGCACTCTTTGTCGCAATCTCTCCTATTCGCATATCCGAGGGTGTTGAGTTTTCTATGATGTAAAGGATTGTATGACTGTAATAGCAAACATTTTATATGTTCTCTTTCGTTAAATTAAGCTCACAATTTCGCAATTTCATTTACTACGCCGGCGTGCTCTGTTCCACAGTGTCTCGCATCTACACATCAACTACCTCTTACTCGCTCGTTGTCACGTCAACGTCTTTTTCTTCCTCTTCTCAAATGCTGGTCTTTACAGATATCGTTGCGAAGAACGAGGTATTCCGGAATAACTGAAATCATTTAGTTTGAAGCACAAATTGTCCTACAGGGCATGTGGATATAGAACAGATTAAAAAAAACAAGAAAAACAAAAGACACAAGTAACCCATCAACGCCACATTGGCAAATCAAAGCAAAAGATTTTAGGTAGAAGTCGAGTCGAAGTCGAAGTCTAAGTCGGAGTCGAAGGCGAAGGCTACTGGCGGTCAGATGGCCTGTCGGCCGGCCAGACGTTCGGCAGACGTTAAGTGTTTTCGTTGATGAAGTGAAGTGTGTAGAACAACCCCAACAACAACAACAGCAACCACAAAACAAAACAAAAAAACAGTGTCAGCGGCAAATGAACCTAACAAAAAACAACAACAAAAGCGACAGAAAAAGCAACAACAATAGCAACAAATTATAATAATTGGGAAGAAATATGAAAAACAATAAAAGGAAGCTGTTGAAATGAGATGCGCTGAAACAAAAGACTTAAGCGACGAACATTACAATAACCAACTGACCCAAAAGTCATCATAAATGCAAGTTTATGGCGGCGTGTTGTTCATCAGCCATGTAAATGCGTATGTCAGTATCCACTCAAGTGTACACATATGTAGATATGTGTGTGTGCGCGCTCGGCTACCTACCGCGCTATACCGGCCACACACTTCTACGAAATCTCAACAGCGCGAGTGTAATAGCCGGCCAGCGCGGTCTTGATATTTTCTCGCCGCCACACTTACTCCCTCTACCAAAGATTTTTTCATTTTTTCTTGTTCAAATCTGTTACTTACTTGGTGGCTGCTCTTGTGCCTGCTTCTTGTTGTACTCTCTTTTCTAGTCGTTTTATTATGCTGACATAGAGATGAATCTTTTCCATGGAAATCGAAAACACCAGCAGTAAAAAAACTATCTAACCCGTCAACTTTGAAGAGGTTCGATGTTCCCAGGCTCGCGCGCAGCCACCAACGCATGCCCAGCAAATGTACTTAAGCAGTATGTCATAGAGAACAACAGCAAAGAGGACGCGGTTGATGTGATGTATGTACACATATTCACGCTCAACAGTGCCACCAACACCGCCGCCAACTACCTCGGTAATGCAAGTGTATATACCTACACACACTTCGTGAACTTGGCATGCCCAGCATCCCCCTCATCCTTAACATCTACTGTAAATGGCAGTCGACACTGGTAGCTGCATGCCGCGGAGCGTGTGTGCGTATGTGTGTGTGGGTCAGCGCTTCGTAGTTACACGCAAATAAAAATATAATTAATTCACATTAAAAGTGCTTATGTGCGATCAATTCCTGGATTTCTGTATGCGACTTCAAGTGTGCATGTCAGAGTAAGAGTTAAAGCCACGTCCAAATGGTGGTCTTTGGTGCGGGCGCGCATAGCCGCTTTCCTGCTTTCCTATAGATTCGCAGCGGTAGTTGGTTCAAACGAGCGTGGTTTGCATTGATTGCGGGAAATTCAAATGCGCTGAGGTCATTTTATTTCCTACTCTTACGAATATGTTTTATGGTTTTTCTGCCTTTGACCAATGCTTCAATGATAGAATTAAGAGGAGTTTAAATAGCTTTTAAATCACAGATGGACTCCTACTATGGGTTTGCATGAAATAAAAGGTGCATTAAGAAAAAGGTGCTTTGCAGTAACCACACGTATGAAGTAATTAATTTTATTTTATTTATAGTAATTGGCAGCAATTATCGTTTAATTTAAATTTATTATTTAAATACTAACTATTTTTTTAAAATATTTCATAAATAACACATTTTCATATACGATATACGATACTGGTATTAGGATTACTTGGATGTTCATATGTTTCTATAAAGTAATTCGAAAAAGATAATAAATAATATAAATAATTGGCGCGCACATTTCTGTTAGGTGTTTCGCCGTGCTCCTCCTTCTTCTGTGGTGTGCGTCTTGCTGCTGCTCCTGCTGGAGGGTCCTACAGTTTTAAGACGATTCCGAACGGCATATATTTTTTATGAGGAGCTTAGGTAGGTAGGTGAAATGGTTGAAGTACCGGTCTGGCACTCCTCAAGTAGCACTAAAGCGCCATTTTGATACCATTATGAGATCTCCAACAGGCAGATATCTACAGTCAGCCAAAGCTGCTGATATAATAGAGGAGATTGATCGAATTTAGGTTAGTGCACTGCTTCAGGCTGTCGAAAAAAGGAGCACCCAGTGACCTTACTCGTCTAGCTGCCAAACCCGGACATTTACAGAGAAATTGCTCAACAGTTTTCTTCTCTGAACGGCCCCCATAGCTTCTGCAATGGGGTTAAATGGTAACCCTAGCTCTTCCGCGTGTGTGCCGATCATCCTGTGACCGGTAAACACAGCTGCAAGGTTGGAAAATGAATGGCGAGGAGTCCAATGAACCTTCTGAGTCCTTCGTATATCATATTGGGGCCAAAGGGTTTTCAAAATAGCACATGAAGAAATGGAGCTCCATCTTATCTGCGCTTTCCTGAGAAATAATTTGAGCAGTTCGCCTTTGACAATTGTCAGCTGGATGCCGATGAGCAGGTAGTAGATTTCTGAGGCCAATTCAGTACCCTTCCTGGCAAGCTGATTTCCCTCTATGTTCCTATGTCCGGGAACTCAGCTCAGAGAAATGTTACCTGCACGCCTAAGAGATTTGATCTCCTTCTTACAGGAGTTTAGTAATTTCGTTCTACTCCATGGCGCCGTCAGAACTGTAATCCCTGCTACTATCAGAGAAAGAAGGAGCTTTCTCGTGGCAGAAATACACTCGGAGGTTTGCCATTGCCTGCCAAGGGACGACCGCTATAAGAAAAATGTTTTTATTAATTTTGCTTTCACCGAGATTCGAGAAAACGTTCTCTCTGTGAATTCCGAATGGTAATCACGCACCAACCCATTCGGCTACAGAGGCGAGCAAATTGTAACAACTCGACTACGCGATTGTATTCGGCAAAAAAACCAAGTAAGTCTCAAAATTTAGTTTTACAGTGAAAGTTACAGCAGATGCGTGTAGTTCATAAGAAAGACCAACGGTATTAAAATAATCTACTTAAAATCCATTCAATAAAAAAGACAAATGGTTTGTTATTAGGCGCAAATAATAAAAAATTAATACAACATAAATGAAAATAAAATATGTGTATTTCCCCTGAATAGCCGTAGATGTATTACCAAATATTGGTGCTTGAAGGCGACAGGAAATTCCAGCTCATAGTGTGGTGACAGGATTCATCGGAGCATTTGCAAATTTTTCGACTAAATACCGTGACATATGGCAAAGCGCTTGCACTATTTTACGCCACACGATGTCCGGATATGCTAAGCGACACAATTGCAGCTCGGCGGCACTGACTCAATGAAACCACTGGGACCCACTAAAAACCAAACTTAGTATACCTGGGGAAAAATAAAACCATTATTTCCTCGACAGATGGCTGTATTGATCGATATCTTGTAAAGTATAGATCAAATAATTTAAAGTTTATGCTCCTTGACAAGTTGACCTTTCACACTAGGAAGATTCGTTTGCTGTTTTTTATTCGTTCCATTCTATATGTTTATGATGCCGATACTGTAATACCCAATTACGTGTAAGCTTCGTCCACTCCGTTCGGGCATTTTTGATGTTAAAGAAAATGTCGATAATGTCGATAAAATCACAGAAATAATCGAATAATAGTAGTCGTAGCATCGCCTAGGAGCTAAAGATCGACGATAAAACAGTTATAAACCATTTGCACAAAAAATGTATGCAGAAATAATGATTTTCTTTTTCCCAAACTAATATTTGTGTCTTTGAACTAAGAAGGCATTTAGTAAAGTCGTCTCCCGACGACCGAAACTAACACTCTGCAAGGCTCTGATCATGCCCGTCCTAGCGTATGGCGTAGAAACTTGCACGATGACAGTATCCGATGAGGTGCCTCTTGGAGTGTTATTGGTGATCGCAACCCTAGGGGACTCAGAGATCAAGAAAAAAGTTAGCAGAGGAACACCTCAAGGCGGTGTGCTGTCCCCTCTCCTATGGGTGCTGGCACTAAACTCATTGCTAAAGAGCCTAGAGGAGAGAGGACAACACGTTGTAGCCTATGCGGACGATGTTGCATTGGTAGTAAGGGGGAAATTCCCCAATACACTCATAGAAGTCATGCAGGATTTATTGAACATGGTTGAAAAGTGGTCAAAAGCAAATGGGCTAAGCGTCAACCCCAATAAAACTGAACTCATCCTATTTACCAGGAAACACAAAATTCCAAATATAATTCCTCCGACTCTAGGTGGAACGGCACTGTCATTCAGTGATGAGGCCCGCTACCTAGGTCTAATACTAGACCGAAAGCTAACATGGAAGGCAAATGTCGAAGATAGAGTAAAAAGGGCGACAATAGCACTATACTCTTGTAAACAGCTAATAGGACTAAGTTGGGGTCTCTCCCCATCTATCGTATACTGGCTTTACACGGCAATTGTCAGACCAATCCTAACATACGGCATATTAGTATGGTGGCCAGCTTTAGATAAACTGTACGTCAAAAGAACCATGGCACACGTACAAAGAATGGCCAGTCTTTGCATCTACGGGGCCCTCAGAACCACACCCACAGATGCACTAAATATTATTCTTAGCATTTTACCAATAGAGCAGTACGGTAAGCAAACAGCTGCCAAAGCAACTCTCAGACTAAGAGAAATCGGCCTACTCAGAACGTACCAAAGAGGGCACTCCTCAATTTTGGAACAATTCCCCTGCATTCCCAGCACAACGGATTTCTGTAAGACCAAGGACATCAATTTCGATAAATCCTTTGTCACAGTATTTCCTTCCAAAGAAGAATGGGATAACGGGCTCATTGTCAAGATAAATGATTTAAACATCTACACAGATGGCTCAAAACTAAACAACCAAGTAGGCGGAGGGGTCTACTCCGACAAACTCGGAGTATGCCAATCATTTCGCTTGCCTGATCATTGCAGTGTATTTCAGGCGGAAGTCACTGCCATAAAAGAAGGGCTTAAAGAGATAAAAACGAGAGTATTATCCGCAAATGAAGTCTTCATTTACTCGGACAGTCAAGCAGCAATAAAAGCGCTGGAATCAAAAACACACTCGTCAAAAACAGTTCTAGAATGTTTTAAACTACTAGATGACGTATATAAGTGCTACAAGGTGCACCTTATCTGGGTACCAGGCCACAGAAACATTGCAGGAAATTGTAAGGCGGACGAACTCGCAAGAACCGGTACAACGCTCGGTCTCGAACCGGATAAGGCGCTGATACCCATGCCCATAGCCACTTGTAAATTACTTATAGACAGGGAAACCATCAAAAAGGTAAATACAATCTGGCAAAACCTCACAACATGCGAACTAAGCAGACAGACATGGCCGAACTGGAATAGCGGTCGATCGAAGATCTTGCTAAGATTCAACAGGGAATCTATAAGAAAAATGATAGGTGTATTAACAGGTCATTGTTTAATAGGCAGCCACGCTAGAAGGTTAGGACTACCTTACTTCGATTTCTGTAGAAGCTGTCTAAATACAGAAGAAGAGGAAACAGTCAGACACCTTTTATGTGAGTGTGAAAGCCTAGCTATGAGAAGGCTGCGCACTCTCGATACAGCATTTCTAACCGATGTAGCGGACATAGCCCATCTAAAACTAACGAAGCTCTGCTCGTTTATTAAAGCAACCGGATGGTTTGAAAAGGAACACGTAGAGTAAGGATAAGCTCCAGTGGTATCACAATGGACCTGCTGAAGGTCTAAGTGTGTATTGCGACAACCACCCTACCTACCTACCTACCTGGAGTGTTTAGGAGAAATATTCTGCGGAAGATTTTTGGACCTTTGCATGTCGGCGACGGCGTGTATAGTAGGCGATGGAACAATGAGCTGTGTGAGCTTTTCGACGACACGGACATAGCGCAGCGAATAACGATCCAGCGGCTGAGTTATGTCGTCCGATTGGGTACAAACGCTCCGGCTCTGCAAGTATTCGATGTGGTACCAACTGGTGGTAACAGAGGAAGAGGAAGACCTCGTCTGCGTTACAAATTTCAGGTGGAGAAAAACTTGGCTTCACTTGATGTGTTCAACTGACGCCGGTTAGCACGAAAAAGCAACGACTGGCGCGCTTATCGCGACAATCAATAAAAATAATATTTGTCTCTTTGCTAAAAATCCTGTTAACCCGGTGCTTACAGGAAAGTAATGAAATGCCTACTATTTGAGTGGAGCTTATCTCAGCTAATTACTATAATTACATATATATATATATATATGGTCCTATGCCTTCACGGGGAGCAAAGGGCCGCTATAAGGTTTCTTCATTTCCCTCTGTGATGAGCCAGCGTCTTGATCTCGCTCCAGGTTTGGTGCTCTATGACGCCTGCCTTGAGGGTTCCAGTCGATTTTGCTGCGGGTCAAGTTCATGTGGTCTCTTCTTAACACGTGCCCGAGCCAACCCCGTTACCTTTTTAAGATTTCCAGGCGCATTGGTGTCTGGTTACAATGATTACACAGGTCAGTGTTTGAGATCGTGTCAGGCCAGAAAATTCCCAATATCTTGCGGAGACAACGGTGGCTGAAAGCCTCGTTTGGAGGCCAGAGGCTGCAAGGGTCCGGTTTCGCTATCGTTCATAAAAGGGGACTTCACGTTGAAGTTAAATTTTGAATTTTTGTGCGCCATGTGATAATTGTGAAGTTCCACGAAGCATTTAGAGCGCCGAAAGCTTGTTTCGCTTTTTTTAAACGGTTTTCGATGTCTTCTCTTGAACCACCATTAGCAAATGTAATACTCCCCTAAGACTTGTTCGTATTCCCCATAACGAGGTTGGAACTCAAGCGAACATCATGGCGGCGTACAGGAGTTCGAGTAAGCGGTACTGGGAAGTAAACTTGGGCAGTTACTGACAAATATCCGAAACTTCAATATCACATTGTGGTATAAAAAAAAATTATTGTATCACTCGCTCGGCCAATTACCTAGTAGAAGTATGCGCGACATTTTTTTTTTTTGCTAGCTATCACACTCATCGTTAGAGACAGCTCTACATAACCTTATTTACACGGCAGAGAGTTCACTGCACAAACAGGAATTTACTTTAGCCGCTTTCCTTGATATTGAAGGGGCCTTTAACAATGTTGAAGGGGGGCAATTACTGCAGCACTCACTGATCTTAGGGTAGAACCGGGCTTGGTAGGCTTCATTGGCAAAATGCTAAATAGCAGAATCATTGAAGCGGAACTAGGAGAATCGGTGCTCAGGAGATCGGTAAGTAGAGGTACACCGCAAGGTGGAGTCCTCTCACCGTTTTTATGGAACGCAGTTGTAAACAAACTTTAGGGAAGACCTGGGGAATTAAACCTAAGGTTGCTCATTGGCTCTACACTGCTGTCGTCAGACCCATTCTTCTATATGGAAATGTTGTCTGGTGGTGTGCTATGCAGAAAAAAAACCTATTCTAATTTATTGAATAAGGTGCAGAGATCAGCGGAACTAGCAATATGTGGCGCCATGAAAACCACGCCATCCATGGCTTTGGACATCATGCTACATCTGCCACCCCTAGATCTCTTCTGCAAATACTCAGCGGCTTGCGCCGCTTTAAGGCTCAAAGCGAGCTCACAATGGAGAACTGTCACACATGGACATTCAACCATTTTAGACTCCTACACGGATATACCCAGTGACTGTGATTATCACCCTCCCATTCTTTGTTTCGAAAGGAATTTCCTAATGAAAATCCCTTCTAGACTGGAATGGCTTGAGGAAGATCCAACACCCAATACACCCGTTAAGATCTACACGGACGGATCCAAAATGGACACCGGTGTAGGATCAGGGTTATTTTGCGAAGAGCTTTCTATTAGTGAATCCTTTAAATTACCGGATCACTGTAGCGTTTTTCAAGCGGAAATAAACGCTATTCATGAAGCCTTAAAATGGTTAAAGATAAACAGAATATCATCAACGGATATCTGCATTCTATCAGACAGCCAAGCTGCCCTACGAGCCCTGGATGCATTCCAAACAACATCAAGGAGTGTCTTACGTTGTCGCCAATCTCTAAATGAGATGGCCAAACAATATCGTATAATATTATATTATATATAAGTAATTTTATGGAGATACCTCTCGCAACTTGTAAGCTTCTCATTAAGGACGCACTAATCAATTCTGCAAATCAGAGATGGATTAGCGCTAACACCGGCCAAGGCTTAATTTACGTCTGTCCAAGATTATTATAAAACTGAGTAGACTTCAAATCAGGACCTTAGTAGGGGCCCTCACAGGACATTGTCTCATAGGAAATCATGCAAGGAGATTAGGCGTATACACGCATGATTTCTGTCGTAGCTGCAGAAATGAGGAGGAATTGGAAACAATTCAACACCTTTTTTGCACATGCCCAGCTCTAGCCAGAAGCAGAAACCGATTTTTAAAATCCTACTTCTTAACGAACATAGATAATCTATACACTTTAGGTATCAACAACCTTTTACGCTTTGTCAAAAGCTCAGGATGGTTCAATATGGAAAGGGAAATGTAGCCCAGCCCCGCGGCTCACAACGGACCCACTCCGTGGTCTAAGTGGCATCGTTGTCTCTATGTGCGATGCGGCTGCCAAACCTACCTACCTATCACACTCAGATCGATTAAGATCATTAAGATTGGCCTAACTACAGAAGTATAGAGCCAGTGCGTAATACGAGGTGTTAGTCCCCATTCGATACCGACCGCTTTTTTGCAAGTATATAATGCAACGTTGGCCTTCTTTACTCTTTCCTCAATATAAGATTTCCACGTGAGTTTCCCATCTCATATGAGTCCTAAGTATTTGACATTCTCTTTCAAAGGAATCTCCACACCCTTAAAAATTAGATAGCGGGTAGATTATAGAGAGCCTATGTTTCTTTGTGAAGAGAATTCATTCAGTTTTTGAGGGGCTTATATCGAGTCCCCTGCTCTCAGTCCAGCTTCTAAGTGTGGCCAAGTTAGAGCACAGAATATCCTTAAGGGTGTTAGGATATTCGTCTTTAACGGCAATTGCTAAGTCATCTGCGCCACTCAAACAACAACAGTAAGCACATCAGCAAACAGTAAGCAAAGGTGCTTTTGCATGGAGTATTAATTAGAAGTTAGTGTCTTTTTATGGCATTTCTGTTTTGATTATGAAATTTTTTTTCCTAAATCCGAAGCGATACCTGGAGCAACTAAGATCGTTCATATCTAATCAAATACGTATTTAAATATAATTAAAACCATTTCACTTTGAATCTATTACTTTGTATTAACTATGCAAATAGTTTTATGCTTTTCTCTTGACTTTATAACTTTTATTAATTTTACGCTCATTTCAAAGCATAACAAAGCAATCAGAAATGTGTGCAACTGCTACACTTAATATTTGGTAGGTATGTACGCAACAAATGGGCATATGAAAGGCATTCATAACCATGGGCTCCTGTTGATATGAATTATGAGGCAATAAATAAGTCCTGCTGCTTTAATTGCTGACCCAGTTTTATGATTATCCAACTTTAACGAAAGCAGATCGAATTATGATAATACACACTGCGCACTCACACACTCGCACTCATATACTCACACTCTCGCACTCGCACTCGCACTCACACATTCTCATACTCACACTCACACTCATACAAATACTCAGATAACGCGCATATACCTACTTATACATTTTACATGACACAAAGATAATCACTACAGCTGAACGACCAGCGATAAAAAAAAAATCAAAAATAAAGTAATAAAGTGATAGTGTAAATTCAGCAGCATCACAAAATGCTTGTAGTATCGCGAATACGATGTGATAATGTCCGATTTAATAACTGCACATTAAAAAAGTTTTGTGAAGCATAAAAGCGGCTGATGATGAGCATCATAAAAATGGTGCACGCAGTGATCAACGCGTCCGCGCACACCTATGAAGAGCCATTTTTCTTATTCCAATCGATGTGGGGTGGTGTAAAGGAAACTACTCGTTAACGTATATATTAGAAGATACCAGTTGCCAATAGCGACTAACATTCAATGGCTATTTGAGTTTTGATTAGACTTTATTTGTGTATTTTTTTTTTTGTTTTTTTCGTTTTTGATTTATTTATTTTTTACTTTTTGGACTCTAAGTCCATATAACATAGCACATTTTTGATGCTCTACAGCTTCTTTTATGACTTAATTTACAGCTTTAATTATTATGAGATGGTCAAGCAGGTTTCCTTTTGTCTTCGGCGCATTGCTGGAGCAGTAACTCGATGTTGAATTGGCAGTTAAATTTGAATGAATTTGCTTATTAGAAAATATATTGGATGTTTATTCAAAATTTTTCCACTGGATAAGTTTATTTATTTGAAGTTAGATGAAAAAGTCTTGTCAAATCCAAGCACCTGCTAGTTTATTCGAGCAGATGTATCGATCAAATGCTTGAGAAAAGAAGAGAAAGCGAAAAAAGTGTACTCTCGTTTTATAGCCACTGCAGGTTATGATTAGAATCACATAGGGATAAATGAATAGCTGAAAATCACCTTCGGACAAATAAAAATAAATTAGGTAAATTTGTGCATGTGTACGATGCTCAAGTCAATCAGAAAGAACTAATTGGAGTCAAATGTCGACGTAGGTATTGATAAAAAGCTGCAGAATGCGTTGATGAAAATAAATAGCACAAGAGTATTTTTTTTTTTAATTATACATAAACAAATATATGATTTTGAGTCTTTATTTGGATCTTATTCTTATTTGGATCATTTTTTTCTGTTAAGTTGAAAATTTGATATTCATCAAGTGGCTGCCGCCCCTTGTTCGTTTATCGCTTTTTCCTTGACTTTCCGCAAAATCTCTGGGTATAACTGTTCGCATTCCTATGGAATATTCGCCTTAAGGGCTGCCATTATTTTACGCTTGGGGCATAAATCTGCGACTTTATGCAACCTTAAGACAGAAGTCTGAGATGCTTAAATCGGGATTCTTCACGACTCGACGAAACAGGAGCCTACGCGACCAGGAAACGCTTACTTCACATCAGCAATTGGGGTCGATGCTGGGTGTGCGGTTGCACCGTCCTGTTGACACCACATTTTCACCAAGCCCCTCTCATTCAATTCCGGAAGTAAGAAGTCGTTTACCTTAGCGCTGTAGCGCTAGCCAGTAACAGTGCCCGTGTGATCGATGACGTCTGCAAAAAAATCCTCATGCCCGCCTAGCCGCTCATGTTGCTGTTCGACATAAAATCGTTACACACGATATCAGCAGCCACAGCCGCGATATTCTAGACCAAAGGACCAGTGCGGTGACGGCCACGTCCAGGAAGAGATCTTGTGGTTTCAGTTTGTTCGAGACGAGCAGCTAAGCGCCTGATTAGGAAATCGACGTGCATATTCACGCTGCGCCAACACCACCGACTGATTATTGGTAAAAAAACGGCACAATTATTCCACACTCTTGGGGAATACAGCGTTCCATTGCTTGCCTGTTTGCATACTGCAACTGTCCAATTTACATGTGTCAAATATGATAAACGTACGACGCTATTCACAAAAATTACATCGCATCTTGCGATAGAGTGATTAATTTTGCGGCACCCTATATATTTATAATTGGCATTAACGTCCTTCGTTGGGTGTTCAGTCGAGTTCGTCGTCATATTTGTGGAGTGTACGTTGTTGTTGTTCTACAAATGGAGAGTTACAGTTTTAAGCCAATTCCGAGCGGCAGATTGATTTTTATGAGCTTTTTATCCTCAATCAAATGATAGCTAAGTAAATATAGCTTTAAATAATAAGCAAACTAAAAGCTTACCTGATTTTTCTTGACACCAAAAAAATTTTTTTAAGGACCTGAAATGGATATCCTATGTATGTGTCTTTGAATGCTTTCTAAAGCCTACGGTCATTAACGTAACAGCATCTAAAAAACTGCTAGCATAATATCAGTAGCACTAAGGAATATGCTTAGGCTATACAAGGTTCGGAGAATACAACGGATGCTGAAGGAGCTCCCATTCGAGGTCTTTGAGTGAGGCTTTGACTGGTATTGTCGTGAAGGAGTATCGTTTGACCCAGTCGATCAGGTCTTTTCAGTCGAATAGCCTCATTCAGGCGGCCTCCTTGTTCACCGTGGCATTCTTTTTGAGGATCTCTCAGTGCACCATGCCCTCCTAGTCCCACCAAACACATATCATAATCTTCTTTGGATGAAGATCCCGCTTCACTCTCGACTTGAGTGTATCTCCAGGATGTATCTCCTAGTGATGTGTAGCCACCATTTATCATGTCCCGTGACTATTCGATACAAAAGACGCCATTTATGACTGCGTGTTGCTCTATGGCGGGGTAGATGCTGAGAAGCAATTTGAAGGCGATTTCTCCGTTTTTTTCGTTGACCTCGTGTGGCACCCAGGCTCCCAATTTTTTAGTAAATCACATTGAATGAAGGTGACTGGGAATCGTTTTGCTATTTAAGTTAATTTTTTCCTCTAATTCACGAATAGTTTGGCGACCTCTCTCCTTCTAAAGTGCTTTGAGACGCTCTTAATTGAATACAGTAGGCATTGCGCACCAAGAAGTCTCATCGACGTCAAAGTTGCCATTTTTGGACTCTGCGCACCATTTCCGTACTTTAGACTCGTCTATGACACCATCTCCATACACGTCACAAATGTCCCGGGCTGCTTCGGCACCTCGATGAAAGGCCATGAGGAGCAGATGTCGAAAATGTTGATATTTGTCTACTGGGTATTCCATTTCTAAGGCTCAAAACTAAACCGCAATAAAAAAAATCTAAGCCTGAATAAAAGTCAAATAACTGAAAAATATAATTACCATAGTTTTCTATCGAATGAATACTTATCCTTTGCCAAATAGCTAATAAATCGTTGTGAAATAAAATAAAATATAAAAACGCTATGAACTTATTTCCCAAAGAAATATATCCGTCGAGGTACCCTCTGCTGGCGTAAGAACGCCGCCTAGATACTCGAAGTCTTCCACATCATCAAGACTGCCGTTATCAATATGGAAAGATTGCACATTTTGAGCATTAGAACGCATTATTCGCGGAATATAACGGAACTATTTATATTTTCTTTGATATATTATGCATTCAACAAGTGATTTTAATCGCGGATAGAAACACGGGTTGTTAAAAAATAAAATTGAATCTTCGAACGCGTATAAGAGGCATATTTTGTATTTTTTTTATAAAAGTGGCAAAAATGCAACAACTGCTGCTGCAGAAATAAACACTGTTCACGGAGAGGATACCGTGAGTGGAAGGTCTGCGCAAAAGTGGTTTTCAAAATTCCGAAGTGGTAACTGCGACGTGGACGATACCCCGCGCGCTGGTCGTCCTGAAGTCTTTAACTCCGACGCCTTGCTCGAACTCGTACAAGCTGAGCCAAATTTGACAGTCGATATGATAGCTCAGAGGTTAAATTCATCGCATGGAACAGTTCACAGGCACCTGGTTCAGTTGGAAAAAGGTTTCAAAGCTGGGAAAATGGGTTCCGCATAGACTTTCCGTCGCCAACCTTCAGCAGAGAGTGAATGTGTGTTCTCAGCTGCTGCTACGGCTTGAAAATGAGAGTTTTTAGTTATTGTTACTGGAGATGAAAAATGGGTCCTTTACAATAATCCTGTTTGCAAACGCCAATGGTTAGATAAAGATGAAACACCAGAACCGACCCCTAGAAATGGCCTTCACCCCAAGAAGATTATCCTCGCAACATATTTGGTGGGATGTGGCCGATATTGTTTATTATGAACTTTTGAAACCAAACCTGATGATTACTGCTGATTATTATTCCCATCAGCTATCAAACCTGAATGAGGCACTTAAAAAAAATCTACCGTCTTTAGTAAATAGACGCAAAGCTTTGCTTCACCACGACAACGCAAGACCTCATACCGCAAGGCAAACATTAGGCAAGCTGAACGAGCTCGGATGGGAGCTAATGCCGCATCCACCATACTCTCCGGATATTGCACCTTCTGATTATCACCTTTTCCCATATGAGTAACAAGAACTACTCCTCAAAAGAAGCTATAAAAAGGGATATCGAAGCGTATTTCAGCTCCAAGGACAAAAAATTCTGGCTTTTTTCTAAATCACTGATACGAAAGCTATGCTGTTGTGCTGTAACAATATTCGGTAGAGCAACGGTCGGTTTTTTGAACGAGAAAGGACAATGGTAAAGGCGAGCAAGCGAAAAAAGAGGGATGGATAAGGTTGTGAATGACCTATTTCACATGGGTTCAGTGATACTGCTTTCTTCCAATTCATTACAGGCTTTTCTACGATGGACACCGTGATTGAACTACCTGCTTTCTAAGAAAGTGATATAGGAATTAATTTAAGTATGACCATTGCTAAATGGCAGGTTCCACATAAATGGAATCAGACCCAGTAGTCGTATTTCAGCCAGAACATTGGTTGCCTTCGCTTGTTGACTCACTCAGTAGCAGCTACTGTGCTGGCCTAGTTTTCTTTAGTTTCCTCTAATGTGAGATTACCCATCATGCCCGGTGTACCCATCCACAGCTTTTCACCTCACAAACACCTTCCGTTCCACTTTCGCATGCAAATTCGAAAGTTGTGAATTTGTTTATGAACGCATTTCCGGCAATTGCGAAGGCAAAGAATTTTCAACATGCAACTCAGCTTACTGCCACGTATTAATAGACACATTTTCAAATCAAAGTAGTTGCCTATATTTGTTCTTTTTTCTTCGATCGCCAGATGCACTTTGCAACAATTGGTGGCGCACCAACGCCGCTGGCCATTTTATTGCGCTGCCAATGCTCCGCTGCAATTGTTGATGCAGCAGAGGTGATTGCAACATGCCACAGAGTGCTGCCAATTCACCGTTTATGCTCTCGTTGTTTGTTTGTTTTTTTTTCGTTCGGTCTTCTCAGCTGGGGCAATCAATGATTGCAATTGGCAAACATGCAAAGTTGCTGTAAAACGATACTCCAGATTTCGCATTCACATCATGAGACAATAGCACTTGTTTATGTGCGGGTATTGCTGCAACAAATGTGGGTGTTGCAAGTGCGCAATGCTACTCGAGGCCTTCAATATGTACATTAGGGTGCGTCATTCTCAATACAAAATCGAAATATTAATACTGTTTTACAAACATAATTATTAAAATTATTAAAATTTTCGTGAGCTGGACCGATTTGAAAGTACCTTCGAAATCTCATTATTTTCATACCGTTGATACAGTTTTGTACCTAAACTTTTCTATTAGCTGAGCTGATTTTATGAAAGTAATTTTTGTCGGCCGCCGTTGCCGAATGGGTTGGTGCGTGACTATCATTCGGGCGTTCGTAGGTTCGAATCTTCGTGCATGAAAATGCGAAATGATACAAAGTTTTTTCTGATACCGGTCGTCCCTCGCCAGGCAATGGAAAACCACATCTGCCAAGAAAAACTCCTCATAAAAAATCATTTACCGTTCGGTGTCGTCTTAAAACTGGAGCAACAAGACGCACACCACAAATAGGAGGCGGAGCTCGTCCAAAAGCCTTACAGAAGAGAACGCGCGAATCATTTATTTATTTATTGTTTTAAGACTTTTTCCGAAATATTAAAAAAAATATGAAGATTTTCGTGAACTGGACCGATTTGAAGGTACCTCCAAAATCTCATTATTTTCATGACATGGATAAAATTTTTAAGTTAAAATTTTTCAATCCGCTGAATTGATTGTATGCAAAAAATATTAAAAAAACTATTTTTTTTCATAAAAAACTGCACTTTTTGAAGTTCTTTTCAAATCGGTAAGTTTTAATATTTTAGCAAAATATCCAGCAGAAATCTTAAAACATAATAAATTTTATAAATCCGTTGGAAAAACCTCACATATTTTTGGGGGGGGCACCCTAATGTTCGTGCGTATACATACAAGTACAAAGACGGTGTGTGAAAAATAGGAGCTGTGCAGTGGACCCACGCACGGGTTCTTCTTTACCCGCTGCATTGAATGTTCTATCGCTACACTGCAAAGTAGACTGTACAGTCCGAATTTATATGCAACTTTTTTTTTAATGCTGCTTTAACGCCAAAGATCGACGTAAGTCGACCAATGCACTCGATAATCCACGTCGAAAATCGTAATAATCATCGCAGGAAAATTTTCACAAGTTAATTCCATCTTTTGAGGGAAATAAATTTTTCAACTCACTGAAAAATGAAAAAAACAAAGCTCGTAAAAATATTAATTGGATGTTTACATATGTTTTGGAAAATGCCTTGTATAGTGACCTTATCATTGTGAATTGGTTGATAGTTGACTTATTTCATTCCAAAAATATATAAATTATTGGCAAGGTCTTCTTCAATGTGCGCCAGTCGTTTCATTTCGTGCAAAGCGGCGCCAATTGGATACACCAAGTCCTTCTCCACCCGGTCTTTCCAACGCTGAGGAGACCCTGCCTTAACCCTGCTACCACCAGCTCGTACCGCATCGAATGCCTTCAGCGCAAGAGTGTTTGTATCCATTCGGACGACATGACCAAGCCAAGATCTATATTTTTTAATCTTTACAGAATCTGCAATTGCTCGGTATTCTGCATTGATTTGTTGATCCTTTGCATCTCCCGAAATAGTTTGCTTTGGGCTTAGGACTGGTATTGTTTTAAAAATATTATTTTTCATATTAATTATTTCTTAAGTTTTCAAAATGAAAGTCTCACATCAAAACCAATCTAATCTTATTGATAAAATTTATTGATGTTGGAATTATACTAAAAATCAACAAAGTGTACTTTTCTATTTCTTCCACTTAAAATATACTCGTACATATGCATCACTGATAAAAATGTATGCTTAGACTAAATTCCCCAAATCCTGTCGCAAACCTTTCCTCCGAGTACTCAGGTGCTCTCGTATTATCCGTAACACCCCTTTTTACCGTGCAGATTGGATTCTTTGTCTTTCTTGAACGCACATTCAGTTAGTCTTTGCTGATTCGAGGTCCTTCGTAACCTCATTGTTAACACCCAGTCAATACCATTGGGGAAATGGAAGTCAGTCGCCGTCAGTCATAAAGTCATAAATTATCCCAACGCCGTCTAAGATGGAGGTACCTATGGCTTTTAGCCGTCATCCGCCATCTCATAGATGTCCTAAGCCTTAGAGCTCTCTTAGATACAAAGCTTCTTACACGAATATCCACAGGGGGAATGCCCAGTAGCTTCTGCAACGCAGTCCCAGAGCTCAAGCAGCCTGTCCAGTTACAAATAAACATTCCAGTCGGAGCACCCTTTGCCAACTGCAAACAGGTAATAGTGTGTGCTGACCACCTCTCGTCACAGCAGTGCGCAAGTTTGGGAGTGTATCTTAGAACAGGTGTTATCTGCGATCGAAGTCTGATTTCTTTCCTTTTAATGTATATATTTAGTAGAGCTCCATCTCCAATTTGCGGTAACCGTCTTACTATATTTTCTTACAAATGCAGAAGATTTGCTCTTTTAAACAGTTGAGGGTCGACTATTATTAGAAAAAAACTTGTTCCATTATATGATGTACCGTGTCCACGGTGAGCGTCGTGTCGCGGACCAACCAAAGAGTAAGTAAGTGAAATGGTGGAAGTATCAGTCTGGTATGAGACATTATAAGACCTACAACAGGCATATATCTAAAGCCAGCCAGAGTTATTAAAGCATTGGAAAAGAGTTGATGGGATTGGCGCACTGCCCCCGGCTTTAAAGTAAAGAAGCACCCAGGGACCCAGCTGCCAGTCTCGGACATTCTGCAATAGAGATTCAATGGTATTCCTAGTTTTCTGCGTGTGCGGCGACGTCCAAAGGCACAGTAAACACAGCTACGAGCTTGGAAATTAAATGGCTTGGAGTCTTTACTGAGTCTTGCGCATATTGTACTGGGTCGAAAGGGTTTTCGAAATAAATGAAACTCCATCTCCTCTGCATTTTCCCAAGAAGCAAGTTGTGCAATGACAGGGTAGGAAGTCTCTGAGACCCATTAAGGCGACTCCTTCGTGACAAGATCATTAGCAATTTCATTTCTCTCTATGTTCTCATGTCCTGGAATCCATTTCAGAGAAATGTTACCTCCACGCCCAGTAGATTTGGTCTCCTCTTTACAGGAGTTGACCATCGCTACGTCATTGCATTGATCGCTGCTTGACTATTGGATAAATGTTTATATCTCTCTCCTACGTTTCCTTAGTATTCTGCATGCCTGCAGGATCGCAAAGTGTTCTACCTAAAAAACACTAGCAGTATTCGGCAGTATTAAGAAAAAAGATAAATTGGCTAATTTAGAGGAAATCCCTGCTTTGACTCCCGATTCCATCTTGGAGCCGTCAGTGAAGACATAGGTACCAGTATCAGTACAGATTTACGCCTTGTTCCTATCCTGTCTACTTGGAAATATTGCTCTGGCACCATCCTCGAACTGCGGTTTGCAGAAAGAAAGATCTAGAAAAAGCTCAGAGAAATACGGTGTTAACAGCTCAAAAATACCATTAACTTGCTTCCAGAGGCCAATCTCCTTTAAGCTGATTGCACTTTAAGTAGCGATGGAAATAACGTAAAAGGCGATGGGAAGTAATTGCAAAACGCCATTCAGGGCAGCACTGGGCCAAGTTCAACATGCTCCTGTGATGCCAATACGTACAGTCCTTTGCTGCCTGCCCAGTTTAAAGATATTATAACCCTTCCGAGGAGCTTCCCACTAAACCAGGCATCCGTACGTTAAAATTGGCAGAACCACTATGTTGTACATCCAAAGACTTGAGTCCTCATTTTTAGCCGAATATAGATTTGCGGGAATAGAAAGCTTTTCTCTCCTTCTTTACCCGATTTTCAATATGCAGCTTTCAATGTACCTATATTGGAGTCAAGTATCCCTTCAAGCGAGAAAACGTGATAATTTGTGAAGTCGAAAGCGAGGAGGCTTACATTTTTTTACACCACCACGGAAGGCTAGTCATACATACACAAACCTTTGAATTTTCCAATTTTTTTCACAGTGTACGCGTTTATGTTTTCATATAATCGTATCAACCGCAAATGCATCTCAAATACTAGCATTGGCATTTTGTAAAACATGATGGTGATAATGTTGAAAGTCCCATTTCAAGTGAGTCCACCAAAGCGTAGGAAATACCAAAGTTGTCATGTCACTATTTGAGTGGTACAAGCGCAGTTTTGTCCACACGCCATGAGTGGGCAGAAGATTTAGCCAAAGTAACGAAAATAATAGCAAAAAAATGTATAACTGAATTGCAGGCTATGCAAGTGTAGTTGAATAAAAGTAGAGGGGATTATTCTAAGGGTTTAGCAGGTTTCAATGACACTTTGTTGACGAAAAATTAAAAAAACTGCCTTGAAATTTCTAAGCAAAATGCTTTAAAGTTCTTTAAAATCTTTATATTCTTCAGGCATCTCTTAAAAAGGTAGACCTGATCATTATTACTCTACTATTGCGTAAGGAAAAATTCAACACAGAGCCGCTAGACCTAAACCAAAATATAAATAAATAAGGCACTTAATGACTGCTTATATGGCCTTTGCTAATGTCCTGTAGTCCCTTAGCTATTAGCTGTGTCAGTAAGCCTCCTAGTTGAGAGCTTCACACGCACTTACATATATACATATATATATATATATATGTACATATTTAAAAATGCCATTAGATGCCACTCAAGTCACACTCTTTGCTCGCCTCGTCAGCAGTCACTCAAATAGTAGATAAATTTATGCTAAATATTATTTAAAAAAAAGCATCAGTAAATAAAAGCGCTAAACGAAATCATCAGCCAATCAGCACTACAAAAGGCATCAACGGAATCATCACCAGGCTAAAACGACGACAGTGAAATCAATTTGTCAATTCGAACTTTGTCCATTGATTCGCCATTCAAATTTGCATCATAAATATTTGGTAATTCAGTTTAGTTGTGAACAACGCAGTCGACATATTTGAGCCATCAAAAGCCACTTGCCACGCAGTGCACTGCTGAAAGCCACAAAATAGCCACAGCAGCAGCCATAACAATAACAATAAAATCAGCAAATATTTTTGTTCGATTCAAATATACGAATGTGTAAATATAAATACATAAAAATTACATATGTACATACACCCGTGTTCAAAATAATAGCAGCGTGAAATATTGCGAATTCTTGACTGTTTATTTTCAATATTCTTTTTTTACTTGTTTTTAAAAATGTAGTTTATACTATATACAACAAAATCTATACTCTAAACAAAAAAACTATAAAACAATTAAAAAAAAAATGTAAAAATTCAACAAATTTCTTACCACATTTCGTTAGAAATTTTAGAAAATCTTTGTACCAGTTTAAAGAGACTAAAAGTACGTGTTCATTTTTCAGAACTTTTCGTTGACGAAGTTATGCATTTTCTTCCACATAATGAATGCTCGAAACTTTAATTATATGGCTAAAATGCACGAAACCGTCAACAAATGGTTTTCCTTTAATCAGCGCAAATTTTTAACCACTTCAAGCTTACGATTTTGTATGGCAAAACTCAATAAAAATGCATATCCGGAATTGAAAAAAATGAAATTTAAAAATGAGGAAAATTTGTTATTTGTGATTCCTCTAAATCTGGTGATATTTGGTGATGTTTTTCAGCAGAGGTCTTCGCAATCCTATAGACATGCAAAATGCTTTGGAATCACTGTCGGGAGAGAGACATAAATAGCTTTTTCGATAGTGAAACTTCTATTAAGGCTCTGTCGTCGCCATGTTGCAGCTCTCTCCTGGTCAATTCCTGCAAGGAACAGATCAAGCATCTCGTACCTACAGGAAACTTTTCTCTTATCTGGGTTTCAGGGCATAGGAATAGAGAGCGAAATGAAATTTCAGATGAGCTTGCCAGAAAGGATGTACAGAACCGGCTTCTGTTGTCCCGATCTGAGACCTCGGTGTCCCCTTAACTGTTTTGGAGTTCCATTCATCGCGTGCTGGCTCAAAAACACTGTAGTCTCAGTACGAGAGAAGCAGGACGCTTAGATTGCTGGGGAATGCCCACCATTCAATTTCTAAGCTCATAACTGTGTTCACCAGTCACTGGGTGATCGGAACTCAGGCGGAGAAGCTTGGACTTCGGTACAACCCTCTTTGCGGAAGCTTTGGGGTTCCGACAGATAAAGAGTCTGTTGAAAATTTTCTTTGCAAATATCCGGGTTTGGCGGCTAGACGCTTGAGGTTTGTTAATGTGCCTTTTGGTGATAGATTAAAGCAGTTCGCCAGCATAGATCCCTTTTCTCGCCTCCACTGCATCAACAATGGATTTTCTTCCTTTGAATTGTGGAATTTTTCGCGTTCCAAAACGGCTACTTGTAGTGTACTTTCCATCTAAACTACCTACCTATACAAAGTATGACACTTTAAGTTGTACAGTTTTTGTTGTGGAATAGGGTGCGCAAAATTAATCATCCAATTTTGTTTTTAAATAACTTTTTTACTAAATAAAAGATTTTGGGTATTGGAAATCTTTATTTTACTTGGCTGTTTGTATACTGCAGCTATCTGATTCACGTCAAATTAACCTACAAGGCCATTTGCAAAAGTAATAAATTTTCCGATAGAGTGATTAATTTTGCGCCACCTGTTATACATTATATTTGTATATAAATTAAAAAAAAAAAATTTAATTAATTAAGTAATAAACAGTCGAAACTTTGCCCTATGTGTCACTGCTATTATTATGAACACAAGTGTATATATAGTATATGCCCACATGTGTGTTCATGCATGTGTTGGCAGGATTATAGTTGTTTGTGTGTGCGCATCGTTCTGTGCCGCGATCATTTCCATTGGGAGTGGCCGCTTAAGCGCTTTTAGGCCACCATCAAAGTGAATTTTAGTGGCCACATTTGCCGTCTGCGATTGGGCACAAAAATTAAATAAAACTATAACAACAGCATCAATGAATATATAGTAATATAAAACGATGGAGCGCATAAATAAATGAATAAAAGTTCGGCTCGTTAAATGGCTGGATGAATAGGAGCGAAACTTTCATTGAGTTTATGGCAAATTAGTCGCACTTCACTCCAACTAATGTGCGCAGCGGCACATTCACCAACACCGCCAACAACAGCAATAGCAACAACAATAGCAAATAGCTATAGAAAAACCAACACTAACACCTTGCTACAGCCCATCGGTTTCTGCCTTTCTGCGCTGCCCAATCGCCACCCTTTGTTTTGGGAACATTTCACTCATAATCGAAATTATCATCATAATTCGATTCGAACGCTTCGGACCTTTCAGCGCTGACGCCGTCGTATGTATCGGAAACTTTTATAATTTTTTTATGTTTTTATAATACCCACATATATACGTATATATGTATATATATTTATATGTATTCAGTATGTGATTAGAAGCAGTTTCATTCTTCTCGCTGAGCAACGAGTACTCGTAGATGAAGCCGTCGATTGCCATTAGTTTGTTAGGCCGTTGGGGGTAAATGGACTGATCAACTCACTGGTCACACTTAAATAAAACCATAAATCTCTTGCCCTATTTTTGTAATTCATATTTTAAGTTTGTTTTATTCTTTACAACCTAAATCAAAAACAAGTTTTGGTATAGTAAATTCTGAGATTTTAGAATATATGGGCGTTCCATTACGACCGCCTGCTTAATATTTAACTGTAATTTCTGTAGTTTGGCTTATAGTGAGTAATACTAATATATTTCTTTTCGACAGCTGTGAGGTTTGTTTAGCATGGCGTTCGGCGCAGAAGCTTGGACGATGACTCTTGGAGTGTTTGAGAGAAAGATTCTGCGGAAGATTTTTGGACCTTTGCACGTTAGCAAAGGCGACTATCGCAGGCGATGGAACAATGAGCTGAATGAGCTTTACGAGAACATGGACATAGTGTAGCGAATAAATATCCAATGGCTTCGTTTGCTGTGTCGAGCTTTGGATATAATATAACATCCCCAATATTTTGGAAGCACCACCTCAGTCACCGGATCTAAGGCCGATCGGGCACTTGTGGGTAGATTTAGAGCGTACAATTCGGAAATACGAAATTACGTCAAGGGACCGCCTTAAAGCAGCCATACTCAAAGAATGGGCAGAGAACACAAAAGCTAGTTTTCTAAATGCAGAATAGATTAAGAGAAGTTATTAAAATGAAAAGATACGAGATTAGTTAAAAATTTAATTATATTCCTCTTTCGGACATATCAAAATTTAGGGTATTTTCAGGATTTTTTTTACAATAAAAAATTAAAAATGATTTAAAATTTTCAGGCTTTTTACTTAACTTCTTTTATATACAAAAATGAAAACAAAAATTTTTTTTTTAATTTTAATAATTTAAAAAATGGCGTTGAAATTGATCGTTTAGACCACAGTGAAATGGCTGAATAAGTTTTTGCGCAATAAATAAGAACTGAAAAGAGTTTCTGATATTTTATAACCGAGAAAAAGTGTTTCCGAATACTTTTATGAGACACTGTATATATAAATAGGTCTACAAAGCAATAAAAAAAATAAATAATTGGTCCGTAAACTTCTGTTATATGTTTGGCCGAGCTCCCCTTCCTATTTGTGGCGTGCGTCTTGATGTTGGTCCACAAATGCAGGGACCTTCAGTTTTAAGCCGACGCCGAAAGGCAAATGTTTTTTTTTTTACGAAGAGCTTTTTCATGACATGAAAATACACTTCGAATTTTGCCATTGCCTGCTGAGGGGCGACCGCTATTAGAAAGAACTTTTTTTATAATTTTGCTGTTTCATGTTCGAAGACTCGAGCCTACGCACGCCCGAATGGTAATCACGACCAACCCATTTGGCCACGGCGGAAGAAAACAAAGCAGCCGAATACTAATTTTGTTGCCGTCGTTGTTGTTGGTCTCTTTGAAT
>JAYXIM010055487.1:0-21107 GCA_037575425.1 Anastrepha fraterculus | reverse complement strand
TCCTATCTATTCAGAATCGACCCCGACGCACTCAATATATGTCCGGCATGTGGAGGTAACCCGTACTACAGCAACCACCTGTGTACGTGCTCTCTTAAGCCCACTCACTTAACACCGTTCTCCCTTTGGACCCTACCCGTTCAAAAATCATGTTTCCTGTGCATACCGTTACATGATGACGATCGGTGACTACACCGCACTGGCAGGGCTTAATAAAATGCTCCAGAAACCACAACAAAAACGAAATCATTGCCCATGATATTTCAATTCTGTCAGCCCTAGCTGATGCTTGAAAATGTGTCTTTGTTGGCATACGAGGTGTGGCTTTTAAATAACCAGACCGACGCTTATGTAGGCAAAGCACGCATGAATTAAGGGAGGGTGGAGGTCCAACTATTTTGCGTAAAGCCTTCTCTTTTGAATGCAATACTTCTCACTTTTGTAAAAACTCTGTTTAACCATAACCTTCGCAGGTGAAAATGTGCCTCATCACTGAAGATGATTTTCTTCACGAAGTGTGCGATATGCATTTTGATTTGAACGCCCGTTTTCATAATAAGCCTGAATAACTTAAACGCATTGCTGGATTGTGTATTTTTCCATGATTCAAATTGAGCTAGTCTGAAATTAAAAAATGTTAAATGAAATGTAGAAAAAAGCTTGACGTTTACGTGTGGTTTACATTCAACATCGGCCTTTAAAATTTAACCATTTGCCATTTGCACCTTCACATGGTTCCTGAAAATCAAACCTTAATTTATTTGATGATATCCATGAAAAATAATGATGAATTACTGTTCATCGGTTGCAGGACTGGTTTCCTTATGTAATAGCCATACCTCGGAGGTAGGTAGGTAGGTAGGGTGGCTGTCGTAATGGCACACATAGACCTGTCGTAGATCTCGTAGATCTATTGTGATACCACTGCTATTCTGTAACTTTTATAAACGAGCTTAGCTTCATTACTTTAAGATGCGCCATCTGTTAAGAATTCAGTACTAAGATTGCGAAGTCGCCTCTGGCCTTAAGCCTTCACACACACATAGGAGGTGTCTGGTTGTTTTCTCTTCTTCCATGTTAAGACAAAAAGACAAAAATCGTGGTATGGGAGTTTTAACCTTCTGGCGTGGTTACTTCTTAAACAAAGAGTAGTTAATACACCTATCATGTCTCTGTTCAATCCCAACAGATTTTTTGAGCGGCAAGTCATCACGAAAACGCTTCCAAATTGTTTGAATTGTTTGTTCGCGAAATTCATAGAGCACTTCGTCCATTTTACGTTCCAATTACACGCTGCCGACATCATCGATCCTTATTTGTTTCGAAATGAGGAAAGAGAAAAAAACGTTATCCCGCCTTGTTAACTTAATTTTTCTTTCCAAAAACTAATCAGCTAAGTGTAGCCGGCATTCGGTTCGAACGAAAAGGCGGAACTTTCCACTTGACTGATCGAAGGCCATTATAATTATATGCCAAATATCACATTAAAAAAAAT
Source organism: Anastrepha fraterculus (assembly GCA_037575425.1). Taxonomy (NCBI): domain Eukaryota; kingdom Metazoa; phylum Arthropoda; class Insecta; order Diptera; family Tephritidae; genus Anastrepha; species Anastrepha fraterculus. The sequence continues at coordinate 19,612 of JAYXIM010055487.1, read as the reverse complement.
ACCTTGAAATTATCTACAGGTTTATAATAGACAAATGCATACCAACAATATTTCTGTTTTATCATATTAAGTTCTCAAGCAGTAAAAATCACCCGATGTATGCATTTAAATTGGACAAACTGTTAGGTCTCCATTCCGCTTGAAATTAGTTTAAAATATTATATAATATCACAATGGGCATTTCAGGCTTAAGTGCGCTTCCCTTCCTAGCTTGATAATTGACCAGTTATATAACCTAACCCATTTCTTCAGAAGCTACTTCAAGAGAAGCAAAATAACTTTCATACATTTGGGTGTTTGGCCGAGCTCCTCCACCTATTTGTGGTGTGCGTGTTGATGTTGTTCCACAACTGTAGAGACCTAAAGTTTCAAGCCGACTCCGAATGATAGATATTTTTATGAGGAGCTTCTTCATGGCAGAAATACACTTGGAGGTTTGTCATTGTCTGCCGAGGGGCGACCGCTACTAGAAAAAAACTTTTTCGTAATTTTGGTGTTTCACCGAGACTCGAACCTCCGTTCTCTTTTGATGCGGAATGATAGTCACGCACCAACCCATTTGGCTACGGCGGCCACCATAACTATAACCATTCATAAAGAACACATATCGAGCACATTGGGTACATAAAAAAAGCATAGCAGTAATGATTTGCTGTAGTATTTTCATCTATAAATTGTATATTCGTGCAATATTTCGGCGAGCAGTCCGCGCTACCAACCTGCAACACATTTCGCATTTTTCCAAAGGCTTAAAAACATTCGGCAGGTATGCCTTCTTTCATTCTCGCCGCATTATTGTTGCACACCAACAATGTGTTGCATAAGTAGTGCAGAGAAGATGTGTAGCGAGCGCGCGCATGCGTCGACTGCCATCAGCAGCATCCATTCATCTATGCCGCTATTAATAAATGCATACACCATCGTAGCCGCCACCTTCCACTCCCACTCGACAACTGCACCAAGAATATAACTTAAAAAAAATACTGGAGATCTGTCAGTGGCAGGCAGGGCGTTGCTTTTCAGGCGGGTGCACAAACTAGAACAAAGCGATCTTCTGGCGGCTGGTGCCAATATTATTGCCAGTGTTGCCGTCGACAGGCTCATGAAAAATTTATTACGAATTGTTCGCAAACGCTTTGTGAGATTTATTGAAAAGCCATTTCATGCCATAGATGAACTAAGAAAGAAACAAGGAATTGAATGCCAAATTCGCATTGTAATGCGAAGCTTTGGTCGGCCGTTGGCTGTGGCAGTGGCGGTGGCGGTGGCTGTAGTGGCACTCAAGTTTTTCTTTTCAACCAATGTTTGTTATGAACCATTTTTTGTTTAAAAACTAGCAATTTTTTTAGGGATGTAGGGAGTAATTCTACCACCGCTCAGCTCAAATACAAAAAGTGCCTAAATTATGCGAAATAAGAAAAAATATGCTAAAGACTTGAGTGTGTCGATTATAAGAGAGTTAATCCTCCTATAATTAAGTTGAAATCTTGATTTGGATTAGGTTAATTTTAATTCTTCATTGAGCGGCTCCCATAGCCAAGTGCATTCAATTTTAATATACCGGCAGTGGGTTCCAAGCTGGAGAAGAAGCTTGGCCACAAATTAGAGAAGAAGCTTGACCAAAACACCTTCTAAGTGTATATGTCCCAGTCTGGCTGCAGTTCTGGTACTGGAGTTCTGAAAAGGGAACCAAAAGTGATTTGTGTTCATTCTCAAAGCGAGAAGAACCTCTCACATCAACAAAAATAAAAGTTAAAGATCCAAAAATCGTTCGTGATTTCTGGTGCTCGATACCTAGAAATCTATCGAAAGCAAGCTAGCAATCACTCAGCATATAAACAGATAAGGGAAATCTACAGAAACGAAGTAGATGAAAAAGTCAACTGCAGGCTAAACAAAGCAAGGGCGGCGTTTGAGCGAATGCTCGCAGTAGGGGCGAGCTCGCAAATCTTCAGACGCTCTGAACTCCGAATATTTAGTTCATGTGCAAAGTCTGTATTGTTGTACGGAAGTGAAACCTGGCTGGTCTCTAACATCTTCACACAGAGGATTCCGTCAACAAATTCCTGCGTATCATCTTTAAAATATTCGGGCCGAACACCATCAGCAACAACGCGTTGTAAAGATTAACCCAAGGGAACAGTGGTCGCGTTTGGCCAAAGAATACTTGGAGAAGGTCGACATTGCGCGAGCTAGCAGATGCCGACATCGCATGGAGCAGCGCAAGAACAACAACCCAGAACTGTGTATGAAGGAAGAGGCTTATCAAGGTCCTATGCTCCCGAGCGGATTGAACAAGAAAAACGAAAAAAACATTCTAAACAAAGAGGGCGGCTTCAACAATATTGTACCCAGCACAATAATGAAAATACTAGATCTAGATATTTACTCTTGTATTGAGATGCTGGTAAACCAAGTAGGCGTAGTGGTTTGATGGTCTGTCCTAAATAAGAAATCAGATGTTTTCAAGCTTTAGTGCGCTCGGTGGGCCTGCATTGACATAAAATCGGAAATAAAAATAGAATTGTTGGAAAAGTAATGAGCCACCATAAGTGTAAGAACTATCAAACTGGAAGGAAGATCGAAGTATTCAGACTAAAATTCTGGATAATCAGCCTCTAACAATTTTTTTTTGTCGGGACAGCACTCAGACACAGTTGAGTCCATTGTACTGCACTCCGATTCCCTTTTTAATTTTATTTAAATCTACTCGAACTCCGAAGAAATCTGAGTAGATCTTGTGGTGCCAAGGAGCCAAGATGGTCGTTTCTTAACACATCAGTACCAAATACCTCAAGTTTGATTCAAGCGAATGCGGGGCAGACGCACAGAAAGTGGTCTGCCGTTTCATCCTCCTCTCCACAAGCTGGGCAGAGTGCACTGTCTGAGACGTCCTCCTTTGCCCATAGAAATTGGCCCGTCATCGGTCCAACCAAGAGAGAATCGTAAAAGCTACTCTGAAAATGTGAGGGAAATATATTTAATCATTCCCGCCCATATTCTTGTTGGGAGAAACTTTTGTAGAAGCTGATTTGGTAACAGAAAAGCCAGAAATTGCTAGGCATTTCCTGTGTGACTACCCAGAAGGCTGTAATGAGGACAAGACGTAGGCAAACGTGGCCAAATTGGTTGTATGATAGCTGTAGAGGTACTTGGAGTTATTGGATTACCTTAAGGAGGATCCTTGTGGTAACAAAAAGGGTCCCATTTCAGGGAAAAGGTAAGTAACGGAAAACACCAAGTTTTTGTGAATTTTGTGAAAAAAGGGCTTAGAGTTTCTCATCAAAGTTTGAGCGAAAATGACAAGCGTCATTCTTGTCTTAAATCAACCCATGTTTTAATAAACAAACAAACAAAAACATGTTCGAAGTAAATTTTGGTTTATTTAATTGTTCCCCCATTTGATGGTATTGAAATTTTAGGGTCGTAAATATGATGAACTGTCAAAAATTCAGATTCGATTTTTGTCGGAACCATCTACGAAAATTGTCAACAGTGGAAAATTGTCAGAAGCCACCTCAACCTAACCAATTAACATGCAGAGTTTAGCGGGGAAGTGAATCTTGATACTTGAAGACGTTATTATTAAGGTCATTTCTGAAGCATTTTGTTGCATGGCCTGATGTGCAAAACTTAACCCTTTTCGAGATATTTGATTTTAAAGAATACTTAAAAAAAAGTTTTTTTTGGCTTGCGCGTTCACTTGATGGGTATATCAACTAATAACAATGAGTTAGGTTAGGTTGGGTTGAAATGGTTGCCTATAGAGAAGGCACACTTGGACGCAAATCAAAAATTCGTCCTTTGTGATACCATTTTAGAGGAGATAAGAGCAGCTAGAATGAAAAGAAGGCGAAGAAGGGGAGAAAGAAAAGAAGGGGAGAAAGGAAGAAGAGGTGGGGAGGTGACCGATTTGCGGTGGTGTTAGCCGCTTTGTACTGCTGATGAATTTCATCAGGTTTTTTAATAAATGTCTTTTATATCAGCAGGCGTAGGAAAATGAAGATACTTAAATCTTAGCCCTAAAAAAAGGTGCTGAGAGGAATCCACCTCATTATCCACCTCATAAAAAGGACTCGAAGTATTATAATTCCAAGTATCACAGCATGTGTAGGTATATACCTCGCGGCCAATGTTCTGCAAGGGCACCCACGAAATACGAGAGCTGAGATTTTGTTAACCTTGGAAGATCCCACGAGCGACTCCGACCCTTAAAAGTTTGTGTACTTGCCCAGGGTTTGTTGAGTTGACGCGAAGCCCACCTCTCCAGGAGCAGACTGTAGGTAGTCACCGGAATCCCAATCCTTTTGTTTCGCGGCGGGACTACCTCACAGATCTCCTGTATACCCAGCTCATCCGCCTCGCAGTCTCCTGCAGTGTCGCCATGACCAGATATCCAGTTGAGACTTCTTTTGAAGAATTCGGATGCGCTCGAAAGTGAAATCAGGCATTCGCCAATTAGTTTCGAGTGAGTTAAAAGATTTATGAATTAATAGGAATCATGAATAAAATTTTAAGCAAGACTTAACTGATAGTTAAATGATGTAATCCTTCTTCCACTTGACAGCTTAAATGAAGTTAAAAATGACTGCTTGATAAAATGTTGAGTTTACGATTTTTCACTAAGTGTTTGCTACTTCCCATCATTAAAGAAAAACAATGTTTTTGGAAACTACTCTAAAGGCATGAAACTTAAATTAAAGCAGTAGCCCATAGGCGGATTGCGAGCTCAACTTGTGGGGAGTAAAATTTCATATCATGGAAAAAATTAAACAAAAAAAAATCTGGACTTACGTTAACCAAAAAATCTAATAATTTGAACTTTCTTATTCAATAAATTCGTTCTCTATTCATTCCGTCAGCCACGTTAAGTATGTTTTATTTTAGGGCATCCGAATTACCGATCTGTGTCATCTCGTAGTATACGAGACACCCACAAGAGATATTTTATGTGAGTGAGTCCATTATTATTGGACTTTAAGTCAATTTTCTAAACATGGAGAAGGCATAATTAATTATCAAAATTTCATAGCCCACGTACTCGAATTCTGATAGAACTTGACTGTAGTATATGCCAATTTTGCCAATCTACACTTCTAAGCGCAGTATTGCTATTAAAGTGTTGGCACTCAAATTTTATCTCCGGCGAAGAACGGCCATAAAAGAATACTAATAAGAATTTGAAAAACAAACGAAGAACAAACGAATCCGCGAGGCTATCAGTAGTCATTTCTGCTTTGTAGCCGCCTAGGGCACAACTAATGCGCTGCTGTATGCAACACCCGCCCCGATCAGTGGGTGCGATTAGCATAGCGAACACGCCTCCACCCCACCACGCCGCTCCTAGCGCCTTCCAACGCTTCAAAGCATGCGCCAACTACTGCTCGTTGCGTTAAGGTAATTGTTTGTCAATTATTCGAGCCCCACACCTCACCGCCGTCGCAACAAAGGAAAGCTTTCAACTGCACAGCCTCGCCGACTACTGCCAACGCAACACATGCAACAATCGCATGCCGCTCAACAACAAGGTGCAGCCAAGTATCGTGTGGCATGCCGCCTGCATGTGCAAACAATGGCCTCAACCACTCGCAACTTGCCACACCGTTGCCCAATTACGCTGTCCAGCCGTCCATTCGTTCGCTGGTAGGCAGCCGCGCCTCAACAGCGCACCGCCAGGATTGAGAGCTCGTTAGCGAGCAATCGCGCGCAGATAATCGCTTTGCATTGCGCTCACCGCTAAAGTGTAAAATTATTTAATTCGCGCTTATCGACGTTGCTGCCACTGCCACTGCCATCGCCACCGCCACCGCCACCGCCAACGCCGACAACAAAGCTGTCAGTAGCAGCACCGGCACATGCCGCTTTGTTCTTGTGGCATTGCGCGTTCCACATGCCAAATTCTTTGCAAAACTCCGATTTGTAGGTGTCTTCTTTGTGGCACTGCACATGCGCGCAGCCTCAACAGCCGTCCAGAGATTTCAATTTGGCATGCGGCACATGCAAAAGCGGTGCCACGATGCATGTTTGTGTATGTATGTTGTGTGCAACGCGCAGAGGCGCAGATGCAATCAGAGATATCGGATGCATTAATCGAAATGCATACCTAAGCACCCAGTGAGGAAGGGAAAAGGCACATTAGTCGGCGTGTTGCAAGTGCGCGCACACCAATTGACCAATGCTACACTTCGAGCCAGTGCGCAGGCGTTGCGGCTCCAGTGTCGAATGTTGGCCGTTGCACGTCGGCAAGCGCTTTGCAATGATAAATCGCTTAATCGAGTGCTTTTCGAGCACTTTCAGTGGACTAAGAAGGGTGTTGAGGGGCAAGGTGGCAAGTGAGACAACATGTTTGGGGCTGTCACACGACTGGTGATTGGCGCTGATTTATTGCGCCGACTCACCACAGCCCAGCAACTTGAATGCATTAAAATGTTGAACGGTAAATAGTGGCTCGGCAAAGTGCGTGCGGCACAAACAAGCCAAATGACATTTTATTAGGTGATAACTTAAAATTGTCAGCGACATGCTCATAATTCATTTCTTTGTACACGTCCGTGTTGCAGCTGCCCTCTTCGCACATTACCCCTCACCCTCCTTTGGTTGGCAGCCAACACCCGCCGCCTGAAACGCGCTGACCGCCTGAAAACCTATTTCAAAAATTTACATTCAACTGTGACTGCCAGCCGCTGCGCTTTTGACCACTGAAAAGTGTAAACCTACATTTTGCTCCTCTCACAGCATCCCCGCACTGCTCTCATATGCAATGGCAATTCGCTCGCGCTTTGAGTCATAAACCATAAAAAAAGCGAATTTATTGTGTTTTCGGTGCATTTTTGCGTGCCGCAATTGCTTGTTTTGCGCCGAACTCGCTGCCAAACTGGCGTTTCGCTGGTGGCCACCGCTTATAGGAGCTTTAGATCGCTCTCTCGGTTGGCGCAATTAAATTTGATTTACGTACTCGTATCAAAGTACTTAAGATGCCTAGTAATCCTATACGGCCATGATAATTGCCTGCGTTGCTCTCCTCCCAGTGTGTAGTAGTGCTGCTCAACTGCGCGAATCCCGTGGCAGTAACTTTTCCATTTTAGTAGATTTATTTTTTAGTTTGCTGTCGCTATTGTAGTTGTTGGTCGATTTTATTGCTGGCGGGGAAAACTAACTATCCAAATAAACAAAAACATATTCCATTATGTTGTAAATTTCGTGCTGTGACAGCTACCGAAATGAATTAATATGGAAACGTATGCATGTGCATGGATGTGTATGTATGTGTAAAGCAAATATTTCACACACATGAACTGTTATTAAATATTTGAAATCTTAATCTGATTAATAAGAATATAGACGCTTACGAATAGGTTGTGTTTGGCGATGCTGATCGATGGTGCAGATAGGCAAAGCTCCATAGAAGTTGTGCCAGTAGCTCTGGGGTGCGCTATTTTGCACCTAGAGCACAATTGGAGACCTTCACCCAATCAAATCGAATTCATCAATTTAAGCGCGCGTTAGGCTGTACATACGTACATGTATATAGTACAGGGTCTTTCAAACTCGAGTTTCCATTTTAGCAGTATTTCATTTTGACAGCTGCCACCAATCGATAACATCTCTCTTGCAAGATGTAAAAAATAAATTCTACCAGAACTAAAATTTCACTCGATGGTAGTGAAAGAATATTTCAGGAATAAACAGGGTCCGGTACTCGAAGTTATCCAATTAAAAAAGCCATACATTTAGTTTCGAAAACTACTTTTATTCAATTCAAAGTAAAAAATGTGTGAAAATAATACAAAATTAAGAATCGATTTACTTTTGCTCAATATGACCACCTTTTGCCGTCACTATGGCCCTGAGGCGGTCCAGAAATGAATCACAAGCTGATCGAATGTGACTCGCAGGTATTTCGGCCCACTCGCGGGCAATGGCTATCTTCAGCACATCGATACTCGTGATTTTTTTACTTCGGACCCTTCTTTCTAAAATAGCCCAAAGAGAATAATCCATCGGATTCGTGTCTGGTGAATTTGAGAGCCATTGTGCGGACGTTTTAAAGTTCGGAACGTTGTTTTTTAGGCATCCTTGGTGTACTCGAGCTTTATGCGACGGTGCCGAGTCTTGTTGAAACGTCCATGGTCTGCCACCGAAGTGTTTGTCTTCAAAGCAAACTCCAGAATACTTTCCGGATGATATTTCGCATTTATCTTAACGTCAGGCTCGATAAAAATGATTGGAGAGCGCCCATCTGCGGTCACAGTGGCCCAAACCATTACCTGTGGCGGGTGCTGTATCCTGGTGGCCAATTGAGTCATCGAATTCTCGTATGAACGGTCGGTCAAATAAACCCCATCGTTTTGGGAGTTTACGAATTGCCCAATTTGAAAAATTTTCTTTTGGACAAGCGAAGCAACTCCTTCGCTCTCTAAAATCTGACTTGTTGCTGTTTTGGTGTGAGATGATGCGCTTTTTGGATCTTGTAAGACTTGACTTTGAGATCATTTTTCAGTATACGGCGGATGCTACGGAGAGATATTTTCAATTCTTTCGCCATTTGATTGGCACTTCGTCGAGGATTTCGTTCAAGTCGCTTCTTCACTTTTTGAACCATTTCACGTGACGTTGCAGTCTTTTAATGAGCACCTGCATGACGTTTCGCGATGCTACCAGTAACGAGTAACGAGTAATGGTGCGATAAGCAAAGTTTTATTTATTTTAAGGTGCTGGTTGTGATTTTCCTGCCAATTATATGCAATCACTATTACGTTTGAAATCCATTACTGATTTACTTTTTTCGCATTTACTCTCGCCGAAATGCTTCCGCGGGCTTGTAAGCAATACTCTGGACTGTCAAGTCCACCAACTAACAGACAGCTGATGTCTATTCATCAGCTGCGCGAGCGATCTGAAGCGGTTACACTTCGTATGCCGGACCCTGTGCACTGAGCTAATGCTGGGTCCGCACAGAATATCGAGAGCCAGGAAAAAATTTAATCGAGAAATCTGCGTCGGCATACCGTCGGTTCAATAGAACATATCGCGGCTGCAAGGAAAAATATTTAATAAAATCAAAATTTGGCAGTTGAGCGGCATCCACAGCATATCCAGATACATTCACTTTATTTAGAGACAATAATTTTGTATACAATAATAAAATGGTTATTAGAGCAACCGCATTTGATTTAGTATGCCAAGGTTTTCTGATAATTTAAGTGAAGGCTGTACTTTCCACGAAAATCAACGCGCATCAGAATATTACTCTATTTCCTATAAGTCGCGCCTACGCTCTTTTTGGGTGTTTGACCGTGCTCCTCCTCCTATTGTATTTATGGGGTGCGTCTTGATGTTGTTCTACAAATGGAGGGGCCTACAGTTTCAAGCCGACTCCGAACGACAGATGTTTTTATGGGAGCTTTTTCATGGCAGAAATACACTTGGAAGTGTGTCATTGCCTACCGAGGGGTGACCGTTATTAGAAAAAACTTTTTTCTTCATGTTTATTTTCGAGCAAAGTGCAGTATTCACTTAAGTTATGATATTACAAAACCTTGGGTTATTAAATCAAATACGGTTGCTTTAGTAAGGGAAGTCATACTTCATTATTACCTTTCACTGAAAAGTGCAGCTGAAACGTGTGGTATAGTGATAAATATTTACGGTAATCACCCACCATCAAATACAATTTAAAAAGAATGGTTTCGAGCTTCCAAAGTGGCAATTTCGACGTGAGTGATAAAGATCCCGAAGGGGCACCGAACAAATTCGAAGATACACAACTACAACAACTATGGGATGAATACGCTTGTCGAACCCTTGATGATATATCTAATGAGTTGGATGTTGTCAGATCAACCCTAAACATTTGCCCGCGATGGGATTGGTCCAGAAAGCAGGTAACTGGGTGCCACATCAATTGAAGGAGAGGTATATCGAGAGACGTTTGGCGACGTGTGTGATGCTTCTTGAATGGCAGAAAGGAAAAGGTTTTCTGCATCGCATCGTCACTGGCGATGAAAAATGGATCTATTATGACAACCCTAAGCGTCGAAAAATTAAAGCCAGAAAAAAAAAATTCATGCTTCAAAGGTTATTTTGTGCATCTGGTGGGATCAGAAGGGTGTAATGTATTATGAACTCCTTGAACCATCTGAATCCATCACTGGCGATCGTTACCGAGTGCAGCTAATGCGTTTGAATCGAGCTCTCAAAGAAAAGCAGCCGGAATGGGACGGTAGACATGACACAACGCCACGCCACAAGGTGGTGTGAATTTGTAACTTCCAATGGCACATACTTCACATAATATTATGTATTATTTAATTGTTTAAATAATTCGTAACTTTGGCTAAGAAAGAACGGAAACTTTATTAGTTTTAAAATAAATTATAATTTTTTCATCATTCGGATCGGGAATCAGACATCAAACACGCCTACCAAAGCCCTGGTGGTCTTCCTGGAGGTCGTGGTGCTCTACGTTGACTTTTCACCACAAGCTTTGCTAACCGATTTTCGCCCAATCTCGTACGAGTTCGCCGTCGACGGTGCCCCCAGGCCTGCTAAAATATCTGTGAACTTTTATTACGCCTGTTTCGAGAAAGAGCCGAAATTGCATTTATGTAGAAGGTGGTAGGTTAAAATGTACACTATTATTTATTATAACTAATACTCGTAGTACTAGTCGCCGTGGTATCGAATTTACGACTGACTGAAAGACACTTAGGTCGAGTTTCGCCCATTCCGCTTGTATAACTTTTTAAGGAGCAATCGGCTTGTAAACTGGCGTCCGGCTTTATAAACTTGCTTGCTAAGAATACTCCTGAGGATCTCCATTGGACTTAGGTCTGCACTAACAGCGGCCAACTACAACACAAAAAACGCAAAAAACTCCTTTAACTGCCTAGCGCTGTGGATTAGAGCATTGTCCTGTTGACACGTCCATGACTCAACTCGAAATTCTTCAGCCAAATTCAATAAAATATTATTCAAGTTTTCGACGTAATTTTCTGCGTTCATTTTATGTGAAACAAAAAGAAATTGGGTCTTGTCACTGTAGCTACCGACCCCGCAGCTCATGAGAGAGACTCCGTGGAACTTTCGTCGTAGTTCGCGAATATCTCTCCAATTCTTCTGACAATCATCGGGCCTATCGAGATTAAATTGTTTTTCATCGCTAAAAACGATGGTACCGAACTCATTGAGACCTAATTATGATTTGCCAGTTTCTTGAGTGTATTGGTACACTCTATTAGGACTTTTGACTTGAATGTGAAGCTATTCAAAGCTTTGATTGGATATGATTTCCACTGTTTCCATTATGGCGAAGAGCTCCGCATGGAAAATTGTGCTCACTATTCCTGCTCCTACTCTCTGGAGTGTTTTGGAACCATTTGTGTACCATTTTTGTGAGCCATCATTTATCCATGTAGGGCTAGTGTTCCACTCTTCCCTAGACGGGAAGATAACCTTGTATCTCTTAATAAAATTGAGTACGGGTTCGGTGTGGTCATTCGCCTGGGTCAGGCATGCTGCATGTTGCGCCCTGTTCAAGATATCGAGATGTCCAGTAAGATCTCTTGGTTTAAGTTTTTCTTTCATATGAAAAGAGAGTATTTCATAGTAGCATCCTCTTGTTTAGCTTAATGTAGCAGTGGTAAATTTAAAAACGCTTAAATGCCAGCAGTTGGAGTAGTTCTCACGGCCCCTGTTGTGCTCAGGCACGCCAGCCTTTGTAGTTTACAAAGTAGTTTGATTTGTTTTAAGCCACCATACCAAAGCCACATATAGTACGATTGCTCTTAATATTTGGATGTAGATCCAGGAGGACATTTTATAGTTGAGACCCCAGGATTTACCCAAAAGTTATTTTGTTGTCCAAAGGTTTTTCGTTGCCTTTTCTAGCATTGAGCTAAGGTTGGCCTCGCAAGTGAGTTTTTTATCCATGATAATTCCTAGATTTTTAACCTCTTTCTTTAGAGGTACTTCTATTCCATTTATTCCGAGGGACCCTTTCCTGGTAAATGGACCCTTTTCCTGGTAAATGGGATAATAGTGGTTTTGGAAGGGTTGATTGATAATTCCTCCTTTCTACACCACTCCCAGGTTATATTTAATGCATCCTGCATTAAGGCCTTTATGGTCTTTTCGTAGTTGCCTTTAATTATTACAGAAATGCGATCTGCATTCCCTATTGTTTTATACCCTTTATTGTTAAGGATTTCTACCAAATCGTCAGCCAGTATGGACCCGAGCAATAACCCAACCTACGGACTATACATACTATACTATAATTCTTCAACTTAAATTTACGCAATGTAAATCCCCAAAACGCTCAGCTTTTCCACCAGCCGTACTGACACGCTTAAAGTATATTAAACCTCCTTCGCTGCAGTTGCAACTAATTTCAAACAGGTGAATAAATGAGTGCTTTAGCCGTGTTGGAGTAGAAGGAAAGCTGAAATTGCAGCAACAACAAAACTAACAACACATTTCATACACGAACGCAAACACGCGCGCAAGTGACAAGCAGACACCTCTACCCGACGCACACTTGTCGCCACCAGTCAAGCAACAATCAGCCGACATTCGATGCCAGACAGACGGACGACAGCGACGAAGGTGGGGAAGGAGCGAGGAGTAGGTTAAGTGGACGGACACTAAAGTGGCAACTAACAAGCGTTGGCGATGCGTTTGCGAACGCAGATTAATGCGTCCAATTATTGTGACAAAATCGCAAAATGTCTGCCGGTGGCAGTGGTAGCGGCGGCGACACCGATGATGCAAAAATGTTGGAGAAATAGCGGAGGGTGGTCAAGCGCCGTTCACCAACCAACAGGTTGCGCTATTCTATTCGAACTGCTGCCACTGCTGGTGGTGATGTTGGAGGCGGCGTGAGTGGTGCACTTAATGTTGCACTAGCGTAGCACTAGAAAATGGCGTTGTTGTTGCAACTCATGGCAACTAATTAGCGTCGCGAAAAAGTGCCTCAACACGACTAATTTGAAGAAATTTTACTACAAGCTGCAGCCGTCAGCATTCTGTGCTTTTCTGTTTTAATTTCGTGTGTTGTTTTTATTGTTTGCGCTAGTTTTTATGCAGCAACAATGCGTGACAGGATTTTACACGAGCAAATAGCATGAAAAAATCGAGTTGCTAGCTGCTGTTCCCGCGTTGCTCAAATAAACAGGCGCCGAAAAAGAGCTGAATGCGGCAAGTACATGCAATGCCGCGCCTTATTGTTGCCCTCTTTTTGTTGTAGTTTTTATATACATTTTTTCTTTTTGACATATGAATTTTTTTCAACGCAGCGCTTTGCTTCTATTGTTCTGTAGAAAGATTGTGGCACCAACATGTGGCAAGCAACATTTTTTGCTTAATAAAAACTCAAAACATGCGCCTGTTACAAAATTTAGTTGGAGAGGCGAGAAGAAGGTCCGCAACAGCTGCAACTGAAGCGTAATCGCGCAAGCTGACATTTTTTTGTTTTTAATTTGCACGCCTGTGTATACACACACACACACAAGCATATATAAGCATAAATAAGCAAATATCCTGCTCTTTTAAATATTTTCATATGCCATGTAAGTCAGAGGATTATCGCGGGCTGAAGATTTAAAAAAAATTCACTTTTAGAAGAAAGAAAAAACAGGGCGAAGGAGTTGGTACTGGCCAATGGCAAATACATGAAAAGTTTTACCAAAATCTAGCGCGAATATCAGCAGATTTCACAACCCCGAATGCCGTAATCGGAGTTCAACCAGCAAACGTCGCAGACGAAAAGCTTCGTATTCAGCTCGTTCCCACGACAGTCCATTCAATGTAACCACAACAACCCGGATTTATATCAAGCCAATGACTGTCGCTTCAGCAGCATTCCCCGCATATGTTTGAAGGATGCTTATGTTATTGCAACAAGAGCTTCAGCTGGCTCGTAACTTTGGCTCAATTACGAATTGGCTACAATATCCAAGTTAAACTTCTACTTTTCCAGAATCGAACCCCGTACACTCAATATATGTCCGGCATATGAAGGTAACCCGCACGACACTAACCATCTGCTTACATGCACACTTAAACCCAGGCACCTGACAGCCCTCTCCATTCGGACTCAACTCGTCGAAACAGCATGCTTCCTGGGCCTACCGTTAGAAGAGATAGTCGATGGCGATCGGTTACTACACCGCACTGTCGGGTTTTGATTCACTGCTATAAGAACAACTACCTGGAGGACAACTCTTTGAGGATAAGCACGCCGATCTAGGTATTGATTTCCAACGAGATATTGAAATGTTATGCAGATACTACTCCATTAAGATTGAATGGCGAACACAAAAAAAAACAAAACAACGGATGTGAAATGAACCAGAAACTCTGTCGCAGCTGAGAACAAGGAAGTCGGTAAGCAATATACTTACGTCTCTGATAAAGTAAACTTAGCAACAGTTCGGCTCAAGAACAAAAATTCACACCGAAGCGCAAATGGAAGCTGTGTAACCCAGCGGCTGCAAAGTAAGTATGCCAGGCGAAAAGAAATGTTACGCACAGTATGTACCAACTATCATGGAACCAGTAAGACATATGAGGACCTCCCAAGAAGCTGACTTCGTTAAACGAGGTTTATTAGGTATTCCTAGCGAACTCATGTCTGAGGTTAAAGAAGTAAAACACTTAGTTTTGTATATTTATAATACATGGATGGAGTTTTACTACTCATTCAAACTGGGCTCTGGAGTCAACTTCCTTGGCCCAGAGCCCGTTCTGCCACTCCCTTCGGTGGCCATCAAAGCCACGGTTAGCAAACTGGTTACTCTAACCCACAAACGAGCTTGACAGGCTAAGAGAGGCTGCAGATGGACAAAACTGATGTCATGTCCGATCGACTGTCGCAAACCCTCCTGTCATTAAGCAGAAGGGAGTGCTGGTTGGACTGATGACGGGCCACTTTTTGTGGGCGAAGCACATAAAAAGGGTGGGCATCTCAGACAGTGTACTCTGCCCAGCTTGTGAACAGGAGGATGAGACGGCGGACGATTTTCCGTGCATCTGCCCAACCTTCGCTTGAATCAGGCTTGAGGTCTTTGGTGCTCATGTGTTAAGAAGCGATCACCTTGGTTCCTTGGTTCCTTGGTACCACAAGATCAACTCAGATTTCTTCGGAGGTCGAGTAGATTTAAAGAAAATTAAAAAGGGAATCTGAGTGTAGTACAATGGACTCAATTGTGTCTGAGTGCTGCACTTGCTAGTCTGTCCCGACAAAAAAAAAACTCATTTAAACTACAGTATTACGAAGAGAAGGTGCATTAAAGTCTCCTGAGATTGGTGGTAGAAATGGCGAGAGTCCGTAAACCGAATTCCGATCATGAGCAGATGACTTCGCAGTCTGCAGTGGCCTGTGAGTGTGCCCGTGAGTATTCTCAGATTATATTTGGGGAGGGTTATGAGTTTTTAAAACCTCTTTTGGTTGTATCCTCCCAGTAAGGACTTCGCCTGGCGTAGCCCCATAGTTTGGTGCCAGCAAACCTCCCTTAGGCCTAGCTCTTCACTCCTCAGCTTCTTCTTCATGGTGTGTTGTCCCATTGCAAGGAAGGACTAGGGTACTATTAAAAGCGAAACTGCAGCCCCTCTCGTCAATGCGTCCGCTACTTCGTTTCCAGTTATACTGCTGTGTCGCGGGATCCATTCGATTAAATTTCTCGATACACTCACGTACCAGTGGGGATTTGATCTCACAGGACGATAGGGCCATGAGTACCGCCTGACTATCACTCAGAATGGGAATTTTTCATTCCAGACATTCCTGTTTAAGTTAATCTCTGCACATAGACAAATGGCATATATCTCCGCTTGGAAGATGCTTGGAAAACTGCCAACCGGCACAGACTCTTTAATTCTGGGGCCGTAAATTCCAGCGCCTATGCCTTCAAGCGATGTATGTACCAGTGCAGGGTACACTAATGGGGTTTCTTTGCAAATGCATGTCTACTCCAGTTCAACTTATTGCGCAGTTCAATTCTGCACTTCTTTTCGAATCTTATCTCCTTAGACATATCATCAGTGGCGTCCGTCTTGAAGTCCGTCTTGATATTTTCCACAAATGGAGGGACCTACAGTTTTACGCCGCCTTGGAAGATGACACATTTTTTTTTATGAGCAGCTTTTACCTGGCAGAAATACACTCGGAGGCTTGGCACTGGCTGCGGAGGGGTGACCGTTATTAGCAAAACTTTTATATCTGTCATTTGATGTTTCAGGCCCGGAGACTCGAACCCGTGCTTCTTTAAACTGTAGTCACGCACCACACAGCGACATGGGTTGCCAGATGGAATAACTCTATTGCCAGTTTTGTTAGCTTTTGATCTGATTTGCGACAAGATTGAGTGACCTTTTTTCTTCAGCGAATAAGTTTTAATATTTCATGCTGAAATATCCGTAATTATGAAGTCTTGCGGTCTTAGAATTTAATTTGAATTTTCTCAAATGTTTTGGATTTAGCTTTTTCTTACACTAAGTAAGTACTACAATTAGAAATAAGTAATAAATTGGTATGCAATAATTTTTTAATAAATTTAGTTACAATATAATAATTTAATGCAGCCGCCGAAGCCATTTGGTAGTGCTTAGGTACGGAACTCAGGTATGAAGCATCAAATGATGGAAAAAGTGTTTTTAATAGCTATGGCAAACTTCCCAGTCTATGAAAAAGCATCTGGTGTACGGAAGCGGTATAGGATCTTTCCAGTACACGGTTTCAAATCCTCCAGGTCTAACAATATTTGATAGGCAGCTTGCTGCTGATGTAAATGGCCAATGCCTCTTGTGCGTTGAAGAAATCCGATTTTGCCTCTTTGCTGTTTCTAAGTGAAAAGCCTAAAAGGCCGACGCCTAACTTTGAAAGCAGTTCGGAATTTTAAGCCAATGCAATTTGAGTTCCCAAATTTCACACCTTACTGACATCCATACGCGCAAAATACAATTCCGATGGCGAGTGTCACAATTTTGTCACAGCGCAAAGCTTTTGTGAAGGGTATTGAAGTTTTATTTCGGTCCACCAAAGGTAGCAGTCAGTTCAAATAGCTTTTTCTTCGACTTCTTCTCATTTTGCGACAAATGTTTGTACTTCTGACTTCATTTGTTGTTATTGTTGCAATATATGCGAGTCATATGCGCTAGTTAAAAGGCATGTTGCCAGAAAGCAAAACAAAACATATCCGTAGATAAGTAAATATACTAAATTATAGACCCGTTGGCAAACCTTATCTTGGCTACATTTATTTGACTTCACTGTTTTTGCATTTGTTGTTTTGTATTTTGTGTAGCTGCAATAGAAAACATTTTACAATTTTAATTAAAACTTTTAATTTTTGTACGTCATAAAAACTAAATACCATCTTCAGAGGCGGTAGTGGCTGCGTCAGCCGTGCCGAAAGTCAACCATTAACCAACACGTGCCCCAAAACACGTGGCAGACCTTAACCCCACCACAGATTCCGACAAACGTATTCCTATTTGCTTATTTCTATATGCAACACATCCCTACGCGGCTTTGCCAGTTTTGCCAAAGACTTAAACGAGCGGCAACCGCAGTTGTGTTGCACCCTAGCCCGATGGCGTCGACAAGTGTTTGCCAGTGGCATGAAACGACAACGGTGCAACACCAGCTACGCAATGCCATCACATCCGCGACTCATCACCCAGAAGCCGTAAAAATTGCGAACGCAATTTCCTAATTTGTCATGCAGACAGTGAGGCAAAAAAGCTGAGTGTTAGGCAATGAGCCGCGCGGGGTGAAAAGAGGTGTCATATAAACCAACTAAAACTTGGTGCGCAGTAAAATCTGGGTGGCGCGTTGGCCTGATTTTTGCATGGAAGTGTTGGCGACGGTGTTGGTGCGTATCTATCGATTTGGCTGTTTGTTTGTTTTTAATTCTTGTTGTTGGTTGTTGTTAAAGGCGTTGCTTAGTCGCTGAACAGGAAAAGTGTTGCTGCCATTGGTGAACGCACGCTGTCCATCACCACGCGTACGCGCTACATGTCCATTTGGAAACGCTTTACACCACCGCCGCCGCCGCTGCTGCCGCTGCTGCTGCTGCTCATGCGCACAGCAAGCACGCACGCGCTGATCGATTTCAGTCAGAGACAGAGTCCGAGTCGCAGTCTTATGTAGTTGCAGCGTGGCAATTGCAATTGAACTGGTTACGCAGGCGCGTGCTGGCGCGTCATTTCCCACTTACCACTTGCTACCTGCCCGCCATTTGCCACTTAGCATTGCCATTACGGACCAAATGCTGCCGACGCAAATTGCACGTTGCAATTTCCATTTTCTTTCACTATTTGTTTTGCTCGCCTTTTGAGGCGGAAAATTTATTGCTCGGTCTTTAGCCACCTGCGCATTTTTCTTCCAGCTCGGGCAGAAACATTTTGCTTCCATTTGATTGCTATGACTGAAATTGGTTCACTTTGCCACGGGAGAAGAATTTAAATTGACTTTGAGGTATGTGGTGGCTATTGGTTAGCCGTTAGCGGTTAGTGGTGGTGGTGCGATTTGTGCTGGCTACGTGGTGAAAAAGGTGTGGGACAACCGTCAATTAATAATATTTGCTCATTTAAATACCGTAACTGAGAAATTTATATAGCCTTTCCGCCTCCAGTAGTGCAAACGGCAATGTTACAAGTCGCTATAGTTTTTACGTATATATATAGTTTTGTACAAGTCTACCAATTTTATAAAGGTGAAGTCGTATATAAAAGTACAATATATAGAAGAGGCGTCCCTGGGAGTAATCGCGAAAAAGATTTTGCGGAAGATTTTTGGACCATTGCACGTTGGCGACAGCGGCTATGGCGGGCGATGGAACAATGAGCTGTACAGGGTTTGAGTGAAAAGTAATGAATCTTATTTTTCTAAAGCAGCTTTATTAAACCTTTTGGCTTATACAACTCGTATTCTTCAAAATAGGACCCTTGAGCATCCTTCCACTGCAGGAAACATTTTTTAAACTCATCCGCCGGAATCGCGTTCAATTCGGCTGTCACAGTTTTTTGGATCGCCTCGATGGCGCATTTCAAGTTTTCCGGTCACGATTTCCCGCACATTGTAATAAGTTAATTTTAAATCTTCACTGATCTCACGTAGACTAGCACGACGGTCAATGTTTAAAAATTCACGAACCCGGTTCACATCTTCTTATGTTTGCGTCGTCGAAGGCCTTCCAGATCGCTGTTCGTCTTCGACTTCCTCCCGGCCTTCCTTGATCGACTTGTGCCACCGTTTTACCTCTGTACTGGACAGAAATTGATCCCCGTAAGCCTACTTGAGTAGCCCAATGGTTTCGGTTCTCGTTTTGTTTAGCTTTACGCAAAATTTGATCGAGTAACGTTGCTCCAACGATCGGTGCATTTTCGCCACTGCAAAATCCTAACACACTTTTAAAACAGCTTTCACGCGCGGATCGATGTTGACTGCACCGCTGTTGCCAGCGAACTGGGACCGGTTTCTAGTGGAAGGAGAAGGTCCAACGATAATTTTCCCCACCAGCCGATTCCGTTGATCGCTTGGCAGACGCTCCGCGCGGGAAGGCTCATTACTTTTCGAACAAACCCTGTAAGAGCTTTGCGGTCACATAGA
>JAYXIM010055477.1:0-72345 GCA_037575425.1 Anastrepha fraterculus | reverse complement strand
TCGAGTTCTAGGCTTAAATTCAGCCATCAAAATAGCTACGAAGCATTTTGAAACAGAACCTTTAGGAAGAAAGCGTCATAGGCAATTAAAGTGAGGTTATAAGCCAGGCTGCAATCAGAACCCTCGCACTGCCGTGGAATATTGCTGACTTTCACAGGGTATGGCTAAACAGAGAAGACTTCACAAGATACTTTACAGAGTAAAGTATGACTAGAGAATTTTTTTCTGAAAAAAAAAAAAAAAAAAAACGGAAGCCATTTGTTAGCTCCCAATTAAAGATCTTATCTGTAGACAAGCCGAATTAAGTAGTTGAAACACAGCTTGTCAGATCTTAAGAAACAAAACAAAAAAAAATGTAGCCGAAATCGAATCGAAAACCAATAGGAATGTGCCCAACGAAAATATCTATAAGTGCATACAGCGGCTCCATAATGAACTCGGACATATATGGAATGAAGATTCAAATTCAAAATTTTCCTAAGAAATGCAAGTTAAATATTTTTATTTTTATATTTTTCTATTAGGTATTCAAATAGGATTTTAAAAATAGTAAAAATAATTTACAAATCCCTTACCTCCTCGTTATAAACAATTGATTATGCAGCATTCGCAAAATTGGTTTCAAAAAAGATGTCGGACATTTGGCATTATAGCGATTAGAGGGCACTTTAAAACAGGGAATCCCACAATTAATTTGCTCTCAGTAGAACAGTGCAAAGAAACAACCAAACTTAATAAATTACAGTAAAATTTCAGTCGTGTTTTGTTGAATAAAAGTCCAAATTATTAACTTGGGTAGACAGCGTGGACAAAGCTCAATTCAAACAGAAATTTTGTTATTAGTCATCATGATATGGGTAAGACCGTTCGGGAAGTCACAGAAATAGTGGATAGACCCCGTTTGACTGTATAGGATAGGATCAAATGTTTCAAAGACACAAAATTTGTGGAAAATAAGAAGAAATCGGGACGACTCAAACCGTTTTCGGATGCAGATGAACGGTAGATAGTGCAACGAATATAGAAAAATTGAAACTTGAGCACTCCCAAGCTCGCAACAGAAGTCGTCCAACAACTTAATATTAACTGCAACTCCGAAAGCGTACGTAGCAGTGTTGCCAGAAAAAATTTGCTGTTGGAGCTAAATTTGTCAAAAAAGAGAGCTAAAAAGAGCCAAAAATTTTTTTTTGGAGCTAATAAAAGAGCTAAAATTTTTTCAGTGACTTTTATTATATTTCACATTTATATATTCACATATTTTATTTTTTTACAAAAATTAAAATTATTTTTAAACAATTCAGTAATAACAATATATGAAAAAGTTCATATATTCATTTATTTGCAAAAGCAGAAACAAAAAAACAATAGTCTATTAAACATCACATTAAATAAATCTTGTACTTTAAAGAATTCATTAGGAACACATTTATGTATGGAAAACAATGAAAAAAATACATTTCTTACTTTTTTTTTAAATAAAGTGTAACGATATAACATATCAATTTAAATATATCAAAATATATCAAATTCTTCATCACCACAAAAATCTTCTACAATATCATCATTATTGTTGCAGTCGTATATATCATTTCTCATCAACTTTAAGAGATCATCTTTTATGACAAAATCATGGCAACACTTATTAAGTCTCTTAAGCCCACATCTTATTGTTAACAAAGTGTTTAACATAACCAAATTAATTTTATTGCGTTGTTTATTTTTAATGCAATTCATCATCGAAAAAGTTCTTTCAACTTCAGCGTTGCTAAGTGGTAGCACAAGAAGAGAAAATACAAAATTTGCCAGTTCATTAAATGGATTATCATTTACAGAATTTTTATATTCCTTAACCTCGATCCAAAAATCTAAAGTATTGTTCACATTTTTCCAATCATATAAATGTATGTTGCGCCACTGCATTTCCAAGCATGTAATTTCATCTATATTGAAATTATTTTTTTCGTTTTCAAAGTAATCAAAAATTTGAGGCTTTATTGTTTTTAGAGTATTTTCAGTGGAAAAAAAATCAATTTTTTTTAAAGTATTTATGTTATGTGGCAAACGTTGCCTCAACTGTTCAATTAATTTCATTATAAATTTTCGACAAATATTACGAATTTCGTTTTCTGTGCTCTCACTTATGGTGTTTTCTTCTTTTTTTTGTCGAATAAATTGTTCAAAATTATAATGAAAGTAAGGAATAGGAGTAAAAAAATTGTCTAATTCAGACGTTAAAGGGTTGAAATCTTCAGAAGGTGACACTATACTGATGCACAAGCTTGAAATTAAATATACAACTTCGGAAAACAATTTCATAGGGTCAGCTATGTTACTTTCAAAAAGTTTGTTCACTTTTTGCACTTCACTTAAAATTGGTTTTAAAAACTGGAAATATGCCAAATTTTCATCAGTGTACATTTTTGAAAGAAGTTGGGCTTTGTGACATGATTCATTCAAAGCGGCTATGCCAAAATGAGTTTTAAGTTCCAACCACTGATCTACAATTCTTTTGACTGCTGGTTCGATTGACAGCCACCGTGTTTCACACGCTCGAGTAATTTTTAATGGACACATACCATCGTTAATGGTAGAGTATAGAGACTCGTATTGTGCTTGTCGCAGCGAAGATTTTGAAAACCAGTTGTAGGTTTCGGAAATTATAAATTCGATTTCATTTGGCATACATTTCGAAGCCGCACAAACAGCTAGTTGTATTGAGTGACAAATGCAAGGAACGAGTTTGATATTGGCATTGAATTCCTTTAGTCGAGTAATGACTCCGTTATTAACCCCAACCATAACGCTAGCATTATCTGTTCCTACACCCACCATGTTTTCAAAACTTAAATTAAATTCCTTTAATGTATTGGAAATGGCTAACACAATGCCATCCGCCGTGCACTTTTCCAACTCCGCGAGTTTTAAAAAAGTATTAACGAAGACTTTCGATGAGTTACTGTAGTATCTGACTACAATGCCCTCATATTTTTTTGTAGTTATGTCTGTTGCTTCGTCGATAATTAGACTAAATTTATTATCTTTGAGATCAGCCATTAGCAAACTTTTAAAATAGGGACTTAGCACATTTTTAAGTATAGCGCTACACTTTGATCTTCGTAGCTTCAAATTGGGTGCAGCTTTGCTATCCGAAAATATCCCGCTTTGCAAAATGGTTAGGTGGTCAACCACTCTAATTGAAGTGTGTACTCCAATGAATAAAGCATTGGCCAATTCCGCTCTGTGTACTTCCATTTCTTGCTTTTTTATAAATGAAACTGTCGGCTGAGAGCCCGACATAAATGGCGAAGCTGCATTTATGTGCTTGCTTGTGGCAGCGTGACGAATAAGGCCGTGTAATTTGGATTTCAAGCTGCAGTGGCAGTACTTACATTGCAAACCTTTTCCAGTCTCGATCAACCACTTCCTGAATCTTTTGTCTTGAAGCCATGTAGATCGCGGTTTTTGCTCGTACTTCCTATAAGCATTAAAGAGGTTATTTTTATATTAAACAAAATAACAAAAATTTTACCTTATTTGCTTTGCCAAACATTCATGGTCAGAACCCTCATTGGCGGCAGTCGGCAGTCTTTTGCTTATAAATCTGCATAAGTAAAAAGTGATCTTAAAGTATTATTAATTAGAAAAATAAAAAAAAGGCTTACCTCTCCATTGCGCGTTTTTAAGTGAAAATGCGCCAATAGTATTAGGTATGATACTGTTGAAACTAATCGATTATAGAACATAGAAATCGTTCATGGCTACAGGAGTTACCACACGGCAACAAAAAAACACGTCGAATTAATTTAAGTACAAAGAGTAGTAAATTATTTTGTTTAAATATTTTAAATATTTGTAGCTAAAAAGAACTATTTCATTTTAAAAAGAGCTAAAAAAAGAGCTAGGAGCTAAATCCAAATTTTTGGAGCAATTTAAAAAAAAAAGAGCTAAATCTAGCTCCAAAATCACCAAAATGGCAACACTGGTACGTAGAGTGTTGCGAAAGAATAATAACAATTGAAGAGGTGCACGGAAAAAACCTTTCATCAACGAAATTAACCGGCACAAGAGAATAAAATTTGTAAAGGGTCATGGGGATAAGGATTTCGAGTGCTGGAAGCACGTTTTATTTGCAGATGAAAGCAAGTTTAACATATTTAGATTAGACAATCATGGACAATCATATGTGTGGAGAAGACTTAATGAAGAGTTGCTGAAAAAAAAAACTTACGTGCGACAGTTACACATGGGGTTGTACGTCCGCTGCTAGTACTAGTGCTAGAAATTTGAGCCTCATTAAAGACAATATGGACCACAAACAATACCTAACAATTATGGAAGAAAATTTGGTCCAAGTGCTGAAAAGTTGGGAATTAAGTACAATTTCCAGTACTATCAAGACAACGATCCCAAGCATAAGGTACTTGATGTCCATCTATGTCTTATGTACAACTGTCCTAAGGTCTTGGAACGCCTCCACCTATGGGCTCATTTAGAAAACCAACTGAAAAATCAGAAAACAAGAAAACCAAGAAACAAGAAACAAGAAAAACCTAGAAGATGCTGTTAAAGGAGAGTGGGGAAAATAAATCCTTTAACATGCAAGAAGCTGGTTGTAGTTGTTTTTGTTTAACAGTAATAGAAGTCCCGTCAGTGTAGGGTATATCACCGGTCGTCTTCGTCTGGCTCATCTAAAGGTAGGCCCAGGAAACATGCTGTTTCGACGGGTTGGGTCCAGAGGGAGTGGGATGTGAGTTGAGTAGGTTTTAGAGGGTGTGAAAAGGTGGTTAGTGTCGTGCGGCAAGATCATGGTCGAATCCATGCCAAAAAAAAACTGAAAGCTGTGATAAGAAATAAAGGCTTGCCAACTAAATATTAATTATATTGTTTTTTCTTAAAGATGATTTGCCTAATTCTACTTTATATAAATGTCCGAATTCTTGTTTGTCATGTATTTTGCGAAGTTTTTGTTGCTTGTGTTCTCTATGTAGGAATGAGTTGAAGATTGTTTATGTTTTTTGTAGTTTAGAAAAATACGCTTGAAGAACGAAAGTAAACGGGACATATAAACGCATTAGATTTGCATTTTATTTACATTACATTATTTACATTACATAACATTTTTGGATTTAAAACTATATTACGTGGGTGTCCGAGTTCTTTAATGAGCCACTGTATGTATGCTCTGTCACCTGCGTTTCATTTCTTGAAAATGCTGCGGTAGCTACGAGAATGGGGAGGTGAAAAAAAATGATTTCATATCTGCACGCTCTCTTCACTGTGTAGGATCACACTTTATTATATGGGAATACCTGTTGTAGGTAGTCCTTATCAGGTGGTGTTTACTCCGGTCTAGTAAAATGTACATAGTATCACAATGATCACAATCAGATGAGAATTTTAAATAAAAATTAAAAATATTATCTCTGACTTTACCGTAGGCTAATATAACTTCATGCAAATCAGAAGAAAAAAACACTCTTTATTTTAGACTGCTGCAGAAAGCGGTCAAGTAATTTTGATTGAGTTCAGCCGTTTACTTTTTGCTCGCTATTATGCTGGCTACTCCAAAAAGATACTTTTAGGCAAGAGTAATTTTCTGTTGGACTGCGAAGCTCATATTATATCTTATCTGTGTCAATGGTGATTCTTGAGTAAATCAAAAACAGATCTAAATAATTTTCAGTGACTCTTTGGGAAACTAACATTACAAAAAATTCAGCCTTTTGCCTGCAAAAATTGTAGATTCAATTTTTCTATAAGATTCCATATCTTTGCTAAATTTTATTTATGTGATTTATGATTTATATTTCCAAGATTATTTGTGTCCTCACGAACTTGACTTAATTAAATTACTTTATTTATTTGATCTTTTGGCTATGTTTTCCCTGTTGGCTATCATAATCATGCTTAGATATATACAGGGTGTTTCAAGTTCTCTAATATTTCCTGCTATAAAAATTAAAATTAAAAAAACGTCAGTTTCCTTCGGTTTATGATAAAATAAAGAAGTAACATTCAGATTATTTACAAAAGACGATTTCCCTCATGCAGTATAATTGACTTCGCAACAGCATATCATAGCAACCCAATTTTCCAAGACCCTAATGTCAATTTCACGAATACAACCAATGATATTTGATTTAAGAGTCGAATAATTTCTGGCTCAATCGAGCCATAATGAAACCTTAAAGCAAAGTTCCAACATCATAGAATCGAATGTTGGGCTATTCGTAATGAGCTGGCTAAACGATGCACCACGAACGTTATCTGGGTTCCTAGGCACATAAAGATTTCTGGAAATTGCCTCGTGGGTGAGCGGGTCAGGAGACGATTTGATCTAAAATTAGTCAATTCTGCCTAGAATGTAGATATTCCTTTATTCTCAAGCAAGATCTGGATCAGCTCGGCCTACATCCCGTAGACCAACAAAAGATGCAACACGGAATTTACTTGTGAGGTAACTAGACAGGAATTAAAACAGAACTTGGTTTCTAATCAATTTCTACCGACCTTTCCGTACAGTACAGCACGTACAGTGATTGGCATCATCACCGGACACTGCTTAATGGGAACACATGGGAAATATATAAGATTTCTCTCTAATGACTTCCGTCACAGCTGCAAGAATGGGCAGGAGGTGGAGAGTGTTGGACACCTCCTTGGCACTTACCGGAATGCGATGCCGTTGTAAACTCTTACTTCTTTGAATGTCTGGTAGACTTAAAGTCCACAATATTTCATCCTTTTCCTTTATTAGAGAGACAAAGTGGTTTCATTATATTGGGAATTAGAGAGGAGGCTTTAGCTCGAGCTAATGGATCACACTAGACCTCCAGGCCAAAGTGGGCCCCTTCAGAGAGTGGTAATCAGCGCAGCCTAACCTTACGTCGTTAAATCTTAGCTTCGAAGCAGCTGGTTGGCATCGCCAATGTGATTGATAGCTCGGTTAGCCGGGTGAAGTCCATCAGAAAGTGATATTTTTATTATATATATTGTGTGGCTTGGTGTGCCGTCATGCTGAAACGTAAGATTGCTCAAACTCATCTACTTAAATATTTTAATTCAGTACACGAAACATCGGTTATCTTTGCTCTGTAAAATAAATGCCGTTTTCAGTAATTCTTTCTAAAGAAAGGAGGAATGAAAATATAACTCCAAAATCCATTGGCTCTTCGAAAATCGTATGCAACCCCTTCCTCAGATGTGGCAATTTTGTGTGGTTAGCCTGAAAAATGTGCCAAGTTCGAAACATATTTTAATCAGTTTCGGCAAATTGAGTGACTTCAGAAAAAGTTTCCAGTGCTTCCCAATGGCGTTTAAAAGTGACTCAACAGACAAGCTTTTGAGCGGAGCAAAGTTGTTAGCGTGAAAAACGTATGATTCAAAACAATTCAAGTATTTGCATCACCCGTTACATGCTGCTTCATTGACTTGTATTTCTTTACGACCAGATGGGTTAAAGAGGTGAGCTAAAACTATAAAAGCACGCACACGCACACACACACATACAAATTGGCTTTCGATTTTATTCAGACAATTTAGTGATTGTAATAAGGTTAGTAGCGGCAGTCAAGGGGCATGCCTAACCGACACACTAACCAACTGCATACATGCATGCACACACATACGTAGAGAGAAAGTTTCGGTCACCGGCGTAAGACCCATAAATGGCGTAAAGTGCTTATAAAGTTTTCGGTTTTGAATTAAGGCCAATCGATGTGTGAATACGAAACCGTGCAAGCAAAGGTATGTGCGGTGTGTTAGCAGAGGCGCACATAAACCGAAGCTTACCTATGTAGGTATATTCATAGATTTTGCATTCGATATGTATGTGTAACGCATATTAAAGTAAGAGCACGCATTTGAATATGTGTTGGTGTGATGTCGTAAATCTTACCGAGCTAAGCTTGCTTTAATAAAATCAGATGCTGAGGTGCTGATATACTCATACATACGCATCTATATCCCATACTTTGAATCATGCTTATGTGCTCTTATGGGCATACATACACACCCATACACATGTATGCATATGATTTTCATTGTTTTTGGTTTTTTTACGTAATCCACTTTAATTTACAAGAGTTAGTGTGTGCATACAAAAGTTCTTTGTTTGCCTTTCTAACGAAAGAGAAAATTCAATGAAACTACGTGTGGCCGAACAATAGAATTTCACATACGGAAAAGTAGTGAAGCATACTATGAGGATTACAAAGGAATAGGAATTTTTATCGACACCTCTTGACTTCAAAACAGTGCTAGCACGTGCTCTTATTCCTTATTTGCAGTTACTGTACGGCATGCTCACTGAGGGGAAGTATTTTCTTCAAAAGAATTAAATACAGTTAGAACTCTGCACTTTAATTTGCCTGAAGAGTGACAGCATTCGCCGAACCTAAGAGTTTTCAATGAATTAACAAACTAGCGTTTGTGGCATCTAAGTAAGTGCACCTGAAAGTAGTATAGGGGTTTTCAGTATGAGCGCTTCAACTTTTGAACTTTTTTGAATAAAACACAAACGGTTTGACTTTTTTAACTAATTTTTTTTTATTATCGAGTTTGAACATAAGATATACATTTAAGTATGAAATTCGATTTCTTTTGCATGACCACCGCGTGCACGTTTTACGAAGTCCAATCGTTGAACCCAATTTTCGACCACTCTTTTGCATAAATCGGCCGAAATTCCAGCAATTTCGCGTTCAATATTGGCTCTGAGCTCACAAATCGTCACCGGCTTGTTACTGTAGACCAATGACTTCACATAACCCCAAAACGGGACGTCTTGTTAAATGGACCGTAAAATGGCCGTAATGCTCTTAAAGTAGCAGCAACAGAACGATTATTTTCATAAAAAATTTGTACGATTTGCAATCGTTGCTCAAGTGTGTAGCGTTCCATGATGAAATGTATACTAATGAAGTTTACAAATGACAAGCGAAAAATAAAAAATATTGCGTCGTTCGCCCTCCCTATCGGAAAAAAATTGAAGCGCACCTATTGAATAACCCTATATAAGGTGTTATTATTGTAGTATTTCAAAAATCGATAATTTTGTGGCTGATGCGGCAGGCGACGGGCTAAGCCGTCATTAGAAGAAAAAGCTGTAGGAAGACTGCATTCGATAGAAGAATTGCAAAGCAAATGGGATTCGTCAACTAACGGACGTTGGACTCATACGCTTATTAATATATTTCACTCAAATACTGAGCGCCACGGTAGTTTTTTGGAGTATCTCCATCGGTTGAATGTGGAGGACACCGCGTTCTGCCCAAATTGCAAAATCGCGATAGAAAGTGGGGAACATGTATTCTTCTACTGCGATCGTTTCAGAGAGGAGCACCTAACACTTGAAGCATTTCTGGGTGGACAGCTGTGCCCGGAAAATCTAATCACCAAGATGATCGCATCGAATACTTGCTGGAATGCAGTAACAAATTTTGCAACAATGATATCTTCTATATCTTCAATGCGCCCAGTGGCCACGCAACATGCAGCGTAGAAATCAATAGTAGCTTCTTACTTGAGGTGGATTGCCTACGAACTGATGACAAATCACAGACTCCTGAGCCTAGTGCTCACGACAGTATTTGACTACGACAAGTCGGTAATACTTACGACACCTTTTCCGATGTTCCATTTGCTGCAGATACACTTATGAAGTGGAAGCAATGGATACTATCGATAGCGTTTAACCTCCATATGCCCATGTGAGAGAAACCTGGACGCAGGTACCTGTTGTGTCCATAGACATAAAAGCCTTGACGAAATGTTACCACGGTCCCAGGGTAAAATTCAGTCGATAAGGAGGGTTGTTATAGTGTTAGTGGGAGCATGCCCCACATACCACTGGTGCGGCGGCACCTTTGATGATATTTCTTTCCATAAGTATGGTTATGTTGATGGATACCAACACTTCTTTAAACAATTTTGTGATCTGATTTGGAAAGTCTTTTCCTATCTCTTATAAGACGATGAAGTTTAGCAAGGCATATTATTTTATATGCGTTGTAGCTGAAAAAGCGTAATTAAAATCAAAAAATCAATTTAAACCACACCTAAACTTCAAGTTTTTTTTGCTTTTCATTTGACAATTTTCAATTTCAGACTAATTCAATTTGAACCATAGAAAGATGCACAATCGACCAACGCGTTAACCATTTGAGTGCGGCGCGTCGCTATAGCGACGATTGCATCACTGTGCATTTGGCGTTCGGCTAGGAACGTGATGAATATTATTTTGCGATATTTATCAAAAATGTATGTCATATAAAAGAATAATTAGTTGAGACCGTTAAAAACAATTTTTATTTTTCGTTCAATATCGATATTTTGAAAATAATTCCTGACCATGTCTAGTAGTGAAGAATTTACTGACGTGGAGGATACGATACCGGATTCCGACAATGAAATGGACTATGATAGTGATTCGAGTTTAAG
Organism: Anastrepha fraterculus; assembly: GCA_037575425.1. Lineage (NCBI taxonomy): Eukaryota > Metazoa > Arthropoda > Insecta > Diptera > Tephritidae > Anastrepha > Anastrepha fraterculus. Next base: position 61,905 of record JAYXIM010055477.1, on the reverse strand, counting down.
TGAAATTAGAGTGTTTACTACCCGGAGCATGCGCATTTTTAGTGATAGTTCCGACGAAGACGAGAATAACATGGGGGATGACCTTGAAAATAACATATTTATTTGTGTTCTCTATGCTTATATTTGTAAAGCCATCATATTTCAGTTTTCTTAGACCAAATTTTGCTTCGCAATTTTCGCAATTGTATTAAAGAAAATCGCTTAGCACTCAAACGGTTAAAGTTATTCAGGTTTATTATGAAAACGGGCGTTCAAATCAAAAGGCATATCAAAGAAAATCATCATCAGTGATGAGGCACATTTTCACCTCAGTGGATTCGTCAATAAGCAGAATTGCCGCATTTGGGCGAATGATAATCCAAGAGTGATTGCCTAAAAACCAATGCACCAACAAAGAGTAACTTTTTGGAGCGGTTTATGGACCGGCGGCATCATTGGGCCGTATTTTTTCCAAAAGGCAGTTACTGTGAATAGTGTTCGCTATCGTGAGATGATAACGAACTTTTTATGGCCCGAGTTGGAAGATATGGATGTGTACGATATGTGGTTTCAACAAGATGGTGCCACTTGTCACACAGCTAACGAAACAATGGCTCTTTTGCGCGAAAAATTTGATGGCCGAATAATCTCCCGTCGCGGCGATGACAATTGGCCGCCAAGATCATGTGATTTCACACCGTTGGACTTCTTTCTTTAGGGTTATTTGAAAGAAAAGGTATACGTCGATAAGCCAGCAACAATTCAAGAGCTAAAGGATGAGATAATTTGTCACATTAACTGCATAGAACTTCAATTATGCCTCAGCGTCATCGAAAATTTGGACCATCGGATGAAGGCCATTTGGTCGATATTTTATTTCATGCGTAATTGAGCTATACCAATATTATCATAATTAAGAGAAATGACAATAATTTCTTAAAAAAATTGTATTTTATTCAAAAGTAACACCGGCCCTTAAAACTTAACCGCCCTTTACAATAAGTCCGCTTTTATTGGACAACACAGACTGTTAATCGGCTCTTAGTGATTTTGAAGGGATCAGCTGAGTTGCTGACTTTAGCGGAGTTGTGATGGCGACTTAAGTTCAATAAGAAATATATATATAATAAGAAAAAACCAACATAACCAACCCTTATGCTACTTCGTTGCCATCTAAACAAGGACTGATGAAGACGAGTATGTGAATACGTGTGGAAAAAGCGGTCAGAATTCTGCTGCCGAGTCCCCTATGATGTGGCAGTCGAAGTTGCTCTCACGATTTTTGCTTCGGATGGCCAAAACTCGTAATATATCATCCCATTCTTAGGCACTTTGACCACTTTTTGAAGTGGCAAAGTTTTTTGGCATCACTATGTAACAATGAAATAGAGTTGGGTTTACTTTTACATTAGTAATAAATTTAAAAGTATTGTAATTTTAATAAACTAAGAAACTTTAATAATTCGAATTTTAATACTTATAACTATCTTGGAATCTATTAAAAAATTTTAAAGCTTATTTACCATTAAAAATGTTTTTTATCCATACACCGTTTGAGAAGATTCGAATTTAGAAAGCATAAAGAAAGACAGAGTTGTATTTTACCAAAGGAAAAGATAAATGTGAGTATTCATAAATGTGGCTATTGCTTCCATGCAGAATCTTTTAAATGTCAAAATGAAAAGAAAATTAAAAATTAAATTAAAGCTAAAGTGCGAATATTTTCTGAAAATAGTATTTCTGCCATCAATGTCGTGGCTTCTGGCATCGTGAAGTGTTGTTTTAATAAGAAAAGTATATCCATACTATACTTATGTACTTAATCTCGCACAAACATACGCACACATTTGCTGCTACTTCGGTAACTGCACTGAACTTAGCTCAACTGAGCTAACATTGAACTTACGATAAGCTCATCGACCACTTCCGTCCATTTCAGCTTATTTAAAATGCAGGTACGCGCACGCTACACAAACACATCTAATACCCCACCTATTCATTCGCTCACTTGTCCACCCACTTTTATTCGCTTCCACTTTCAATTGACCTCTGCCTTTCATTTCATTTACGACTTTTGACGGCCAATGATTTGTCGATGAAGTGGCAGCAACACTTTGAAATCCTCTTACGAAGTGCTTAGCAGAAGGGAAACCCACGTGCATGAGTAGACATCTCCCGGCAACAAAAACTGGGTGCGGTCTTCTCAAGAGTTGGTTCTCTTCTATACTAAAAAATATTAGTGAACTATGAACTAGTGCAGAATGGTTGGATAGGAAGACAGGGCTCGGTTTTTCGATTACCAACGCCGCTATCTGTACAGATCGGGCGGGATAAAGAGAACCGAAAATTAAACGCATATGGCGATAATTTAGGCATGTGCTGCGGTTGCTGATGCAGTAAGTCGCTAGTTCGAATAATTGTGAGGCTTCAGACGTTTTGCTGTTGAAGAATGAAATGCCTAATTTATTTACTTAAGTGTGGTAAAAGTGCAAATGATACTTATCGATTGCTAAAAAAACTTATATTTCGAGAAGGTTTTTTTACTGTACGACAATCGTTTTCCCAAGCGCCTGAAGTGACAAATAGAAAAAGAAGTGCTGGTCCTCGCGTGGTTCGAACCAGTTTAGCTATAAAAGCCCATCGAAAGCAGTATATCATGCCCTGGGAAATGAATGTATCGACCAGATCCATGTCAGGACTAATTAGAGATGATCTCCACATGAACGTCTTCCGTCGCAGAAGTGGTCATATTTTGACAACGCGCTTGAAGAAAATTAGACTCGACAGATGCAAGCAGCTTCTTCAGTGGCACGCGGTCACCGGTCATGATAATATTCTTTTCGCAGATGAGAAAATTTACACTGTTGAACAAGTTTTCAATAAGCAGAACGACAAAATCTATGCTTAAACTTCTAAAGACACAAAAAATGTTGGTCAGAGGGTGGCCACCATTCAACCTCCGTTGTGATTTGCACCCTGCATGGGTGTCCTGATATTCATGCGCTATTATAGGAAAAAGAGTAAAGTTCGCATATACGAGTATAAGACATGCGTTAGGCCAATTATGACATATGGAATTGAAACTCGGGCGGAGACAATTGCAAAAGCGCGAATAATATCCACCATCGAAAATGCAAACGCAAATAGCTGCCTACACAAGGCGTAATCTTAAACACAACGAGGAGATACGAGAGATGTGCGAAATCACTGACGTAGTAAAATGGAGCCGCAAGAGAATAAAGGAACGGAACCAGCATGTATGAGGGAACAGCATGCATGAATGGGAGACGATCCGTTGGCAAACACCACGACCTTCCTGCAGGTGCAAAGCGTTGGCACGAGTGTTAGTGGTCTGAGTCCCGATCCGAATGATGCAATAATTATACTTTTATTAAAAAAAAAAAACAATAACATATTGTAATTTTTTTCATTGAAAAAATAGGACCTAGTCTTATAATAAAGATGAAGACGAAGAAGAAAACGAAGAAGAATTAGGTGGCAACTCTATACACAAATAAATGTAATCAAAGCGTTTTGTTCACTCTTTTGAACACATTTTGCTTGTTGCCCCTATCCCAATCTCTAACAAAATGTTGTTACTGATTGATATTGATTTTTAATTAAAATTAGATGGCAACGCCATTTATTATTAGCATTGGATTGACGCTATTTTTACTTTTACATTTTTCAATTAATTTTTTCAATATATTTTTGTACTCAATTTCTTAATTTCCAAAAAAACAAAAAAAAATGTGGCAACACCAGCTAACACTATAGTTTTAGTAAAGCTTATTTAAGCAGCTTTCATTTAATACCAATATCTAATATTCAACTGAAAAGTGTGATAAATTGCTATTTCTGTAATAAAATGCAACGTGCCAAAAAAATTGTTTTGGAATACATTTTTCTTAAAAATATTTAGGGTATTCCTTTTTAAATAATCAATTTTGTTTTATGGAGAAAAGGTCGCAAAACCCATCTGAAATAAGTGTTGAAACAAACCTTCAATGATCAACGGTGTAAAAAATATAAGAATCAGGGCAGGAGAAGAAAATTTTTATGTTTTTATATGCAGCCCGCGAAAAAAATATAGCACCACTACATTTTAAGAAGTTTGGACTACTTTCCTTTTTTAATGTAAATGATTTTTTTTTAAGTATAGCTCATATTTGTATAGCTCAATATGCATATTTTGCATAAACGAGACAACTCTAGTTTCATAGGAAGTTTTAAAGAAAATTAGCAGTAAATAATATTTTAAGCTGGGAAAAATGTGTAAAAGGAAAAATTTTAGAATCTTCTTGATGGGATCCTAATGCTAACATAAGTAAATACAAACCTTGAAAGAAGTAGAAGCTAGACCTTCCTGTATCAAAATGATATATCGGTCAAAAAGAAGCAAAGTTATCAAGTTTTTAAAGCCGTAAGTACCAACAGCCAGTTTTTCTCTAAATAAATAATGATTTTGAAGATATATGGAAAATTTTAAACAAGGGCTTGTGTTGCACTCGTGTCAAAAGAGGCATTACCACTCTGGCACTCCTAAAGTAGCACTTAAGCGCAGTTTTAGTACCATTATGAGACCTCCAATGGGCAGATATCTACAGCCAAAAGGTTTTGAGCTAAGGTTTAGAAGAAAGGAGCACTTAGTGACCTTAGTCGTCTAGCTGCCAAGTCCGGATATTTACACAGAAAGTGCTCAACAGTCTCCTTCTCTTAACGGTCTCCACAGCTTCTGCAATGGGGGTTAAATGGTAAACCTAGATTTTCCGCGGGTGTTTCGATCATCCAATGACCGGTTAAAACAGCTGCAAGCTTGGAAATTGAATGGCGTGGAACACACAGGTCTTTCTCAGGCCTCTCTCTACTGTACTGGGGCCAAAGAGTTTTCGGAATGGCGCGTGAAGAAATGGAACTCCATCTCTTCTGCATTTTTCTGAGAAGCAAGTTATGCAATTCCTCTTTAGCAACATTCAAGGATATGCTAATGACCAGGTAAAGATCTCTAAGACCAATTCGGTCCTCTTCCTGGCAAGCTCTTCAGCAATTTCATATCCCTCGACGATCCTATGCCCTAGAAGCCCGGAAGTTATCTGCGCACCCAAGAGATCTGATCTCCTTCTTAAAAGAGTTGACTATTTTCGCGTCGTCAGAGTCTTGATCGCGGCTTGACTATCGGAGAGAATGTGAATATATACCTCGGTTACACATTCCCTAAGTATTTTGCATGCCTTCAGGATCGCAAAGACTTCTGCTTGAAAAACACTAGCAGTATTCGGTAGTTTAAAGTAGATAAATTGGCTGATTTAGAGAAATCTCAAAATCTTGGAGCCGTCAGTGAAGTATAAGCTTTGGCGCAGATTTTTCCCTCGTTTTAACCCTCCCTACTTGGAAAGATTGCCCTAGCACGACCCCCAAACGGCAGCTTTGGGATAGAGGGGTCTGTCCAATGTTCAAAGAAATACGGTATTAACTGCCGAAAAATGCTACCATGTCCTTTGAGAGATTACGTCCAGAGGCCTACCTCCTTTAACCTGATTGCGCTTTGAGCAGCGATGGATGTAACGTAAAAATCGATGAGAAGTAAGTGCAAAACGATATTCAGGGTAGCACTGGGACCAAGTCTACATGCTCGGGAGGATTAAATGCATGCAGTCCTTTGCATCCTCCCCAGTTTTGTGATATTATTGCCGAATATATTCCAAATAGCTTTCCACCAAACGTTACGTTTGTATATCGGTATATCGTTACGGTGTATATCCAAAGACCTACCAGAGGCTTGGGACCCAATTTTTGGCGAACATAAATTTCCAGGAGTAGACACCTATACTGGCCTTCTTTACCCGATTTTCAAAGTGTAGCTTCCAATAGAGTTGGGGGTCTAGCACCACTCCAAGATATCTAACTTCAGATTAAACCAGGAGGACGCAATTGTTGAATTTGGGTAGTCCAAAGTGTGGGGCTACTGACTGTAGGATGGTGTATTTAATAAGTCCAAAATCGCATGCCTTTATGAAGAATTAAACCTAAGACGTTCTTTAATGCAAGGAATGCCCGAAAGAAACCCTCTCAAACGCCAATGTACTGTTGAGTGATGCGAGTGCCACGTCGTAGGACGACGCTATTTAAGAGTAACCAATTGAAAGCATTTCGTGTGGTTACCGTGAAAACCAGTATCGACCTATAAGAAGCTTATTCCGCGCTAGTGTTAAACTAGTTTCATTCGTTCCAGGAATACTATGCCAGTATGGCGATGGGTGTGAAAAACAGCCCTCCGAAAAATATTATGAGGGTTACAAAAGCCTTGCTATTTACATACATTGCTCTCCAAGGGGTGCAGTGTACCTTGTGGGCTAGCATTCGCGTTGACGTTAAGTGGAACCAGCTTAAAATGTGTTATTCCTACTTATGGTATGTCTACAAACCATCTGCTTTACTACTGGGAACTTTCCCAACATATGTTTGTTGCCGTTAGAAAGTTGAAAAAACAAAAGGGATACCACCGAGTTATTCTTAATGCATGAGCGCATTAAAATGTGTTGATTTGTTAGCTGCCTGTGGGCATCATCATCAGCACAAGTGCCGGAAGTGGGTGTGGTGGGCGCCCTTCATATGTGCATGTACGTACATAGTGGGTCAAAGGTCGTTATAGACATAGATGTGAGTAGCTACTTTCGAGCGATTGTGTTAAAGTTTCATTTTCAGTGATTTCATCAATTGAATTTTTAATAAATGAAAGGATTGCTGACTCCAAACTGGTTTTTGATTTTGCCTCTGCAGTGTTTACGTTATCTTTGATATGATTATCCTGCCACCTTCATTCACCTCATTGACGCCTAATGGAAAATATTTGTGTATATGTATATTATATAATGTAGTTTTTTGTAGTTTAGTTTTATTATGCGGAGACTTGAAAACTTTTTTGTACGTGCAACCTAATTTTATTTAAAGTTTTTGGGATTACTTTTGAGTTAAGCTTCAATTTATTTACTAGTCCACTTGGATTTTTTTTGTTTGGGTATATATTTAATCGTATGCGATTTGCATGCAATTTGCATATCAAACTCATTTTATTATGCTTAGTCCAATCAAGTGCATATATACCTATGGAACCGGAATCCCAAATTTATGGCGCTAGATCATCATCATCATCTTCCGAACATTTACAGCTCGGGGTGAGCCAATGCTTTCTTTACTATTGCGCTCCATACGTCTCGCTTCATTTCATGGCTTCTTCGTGCGTTAATGCTACGCAGGTCGTTTTCAACATCATCTGCCTACCTTCTTGATGGCCGCAGCGCACGGATGAAGCGCACCATATTTTGTCATTTATAAGTTTTTCGATTTCATTGTTATGTTTTATAAGACCAATCAGGTTCTCGTACAAGACCAAAAATTCTGCTCAAAATTTTACGCTCAAAACTTAAGAGATGGTTCTTTACGTTAGTAGTCAGAACCCATGTTTAACATCTATATGTTGCTATTGGTCTCATAAGGGCCCTATAGATCTGTGGCTTACACGTCCATGACAAGAGTTTGCTTTTAAGCAATTTGAGGTGTGCGCAATAGCTTTTATTTGCAGTCTGCAGTTTGTCGTTTATGCGGACAAACAGATCTGCAGTACCACTTAAGTTTACTCCTAGGTACTTGAAGGTTTCGAGTTTTTAAAATTTGGCTAACTAGCTTTGCTTTTTGCACAGATTGCTTGCGATGACAGCAATATCGTCAGCATAGCTACAGATCTGAACGCTCCCAGACAAAATAGTCGTGTGACAGTGTTGATGGCGTTGATAATAGAGTTCAAAACTAAGCTATAAATTATGGCGGACAGTGTACCACTTTGCTTGACACTCGTGAGAACATCGAAGGGGTCAGATGTCCTTCTTTGTACTATCACATTAGATACTCTTCCTGTTAGAGACATAAGTGAGACGAGCTTCAGTGGTATTCCTTGCCGAAAGGATTTCTCGAAGTCTATAAAAAGACAGTGAATATCGAGTGCTCCTTGAATTTTTAAAAACTTTGGCACATTACGAGGCATTGGCGCTAGATACAAATATTATATATTAAATATCTGAACATTTTAGTCTCAGACCTTTGCTGAAAGCAATCAGATTAACCCTTAATAATTTTTTATAACCATTTACATTTGTATAGTGGGTTTATTCCTTGTGAAGACCGTTTTTTTTGGCTTTTGGGAACTTTTTCTAGACAACAAAAATAACAGACAACTCTGATTTTTTTTCTACATATTTAACTCTAATTAATTTGAATAAAAAATTGTATGCCAAAAAAATATTCTTACATTCTACAATGAAGTATATGATGGCCCATCCAAAATCACCCGAAATCGGCGAGATTTCAAATAATCTATACTAATATTATAAAGAGGAAAACTTTGTTTGTTTGTTTGTTTGTTTGTAACGAATAGGCTCAAAAACTACTGGACCGATTTTAAAAATTCTTTCACCATTCGAAAACTACATTATCCAAGAGTAACATGGATTACATTTTATTTTGGAAAAAAATAGGGTTCCGTAAGATATTTGGATTTTTCGGACACAAACTGAAAAAAATCTTATATATAAAATAAAGTCAACTTTTTGTGTGTGTTCGCTAACCGGCCGTGTCTGCACCGAATTAAACCAAACTTACACACATTGTTAAGAAGGTATTGAAGATGGTTTCCGTATAGTTTGGATACCTATTGGTGGATAGGACTCGAGATATAGGTCAAAACGTGGACCCGGGTAACCCTCGGATGTGTATGTACAATATGGGTATCAAATGGAAGCTGTTGGTGAATGCTTTAGTTCAGAGTATTTTTCATGCTGCTCCGTGACTAGGGTCTCGAGATAGAGACCAAAACGTGGACCCTAGAATGTGTTTGTACAATATGGATATCAAATGGAAGCTGTTGGTGAATGCTTTAGTTCAGAGTATTTTTCATGCCGCTCCGTGACTAGGGTCTCGAGATATAGGTCAAAACGTGGACCCGGGTAACCTTTGGTTGTGTATGTACAATATGGGTATCAAATGAAAGCTGTTGATAAGTGCTTTAATACGGGGTAATTTTCATACCTATTGATGACTAGGGTCTGGAAATATATGCCAAAACGTGGACCCGCCGTGTCTTTGCACCGAATTAAACCAAACTTACACACATTGTTAAGGAGGTATTGAAGATGGTTTCCGTATAGTTTGGATACCTAATGGTAGACAGGGTCTCGAGATATAGGTCAAAACGTGGACCCGGGTAACCTTCGGATGTATATGTACAATATGGGTATCAAATGGAAGCGGTTGGTGAATGCTTTAGTTCAGAGTATATCCATCCGCTCCGTGACTAGGGTCTCGAGATAGAGACCAAAACGTGGACCCTAGAATGTGTTTGTACAATATGGATATCAATTGGAAGCTGTTGGTGAATGCTTTAGTTCAGAGTATTTTTCATGCCGCTCCGTGACTAGGGTCTCGAGATATAGGTCAAAACGTGGACCCGGGTAACCTTTGGTTGTGTATGTACAATATGGGTATCAAATGAAAGCTGTTGATAAGTGCTTTAATACGGGTAATTTTCATACCTATTGATGACTAGGGTCTCGAAATATATGCCAAAACGTGGACCCGCCGTGTCTTTGCACCGAATTAAACCAAACTTACGCACATTGTTAAGTAAGTATTGAAAATGGGTTTCGTAAAGTTTGGTTGTAATTCGGAGCACTGGCAACGGGTACAGCGTTCTTTTGAGCCAGCCATAATGTCGCTTACTTTTTTAACGCTTGGGGCGGAACTGAACTGTCAAATTGACAGTGTGAGTTACAATGTGTCAATATTTCTTTCTGATTTGGATGCCATAAGGAAAAAAACGTAAGTGCAACATGTAAAAATTGTTTGTGAATTTTTTTGGAGTGGATTTTGGAACAGTGAATAATTTCTTACGAAATTTGAGAATTTAATGTGAAATCCGATTGAAATTATGTGTTCGTGGAAAAAAAAATTTGTTTCGTTTTTTTTTTTTTGAAAAATATAAATGGATAATGGTTAAAAAAGCTCCAATGCTTAATAAAACATATAAATTGAAACGAAAAATTCATGGATGATCAGGAAAAAAGACGATTGTTTATTCATATGCGTTGATTTGAAATTTAAAAACAATCTTCTTTTTTCCTGATTTTCAATTTATATTTTATATTTACTAAAAAACAAATAGAAAAACAAAAAATATTGTTTATGCCAAAGCGCTTGAATAAAGAATAAAGAAATAAATAATATGAAAACCATATACAATATTTTCTGTTCTAAACCATATCTATTCTATTTTAGTGTGCCCAGCGAAGGGGGCCGGGTTTGCTAGTGTACAATAAAATAAATAAAATCAAATGAGAGTCAATCAATCAAATTTAAGAAACACGTTGGTAGAATTTTAAAAAATTTGGTCGTTCATTAAAGCCATACAAAACATTTGTAGTAGTAGCAAATTGGTTGAAAGAATAAGAGGCCTTTGTATTTGTAACATGAAAAAGATCAACGCCATAAAGGCATCCGAGGCAACGAGTATACATATGTACGTTTAAGCATAGGTACTCGTATACTGCATTCAATGGCAGGCGCAAGCCATCTCTATACCCGAGCAATACGCCTCGATATTTATCAAGCCAGTTCACCCGACTCAGAATTGGACATACCAAACTCACACACCAACACCTCCTAACAGAAGGTCCTCAACAACAATGTCCATTTTGTGATAATAATCCATCAACTGACCATCATTTAAACGATTGTCGCACCTTAGAAAATTTCAGGAAAAAACACTTCGGATCCAGCAAACCTTCTGCTCTATTGGCTGCGGTTTCTACCACCAATGCAACTGCTTTAAATATTTTTTTGAAAGATTGTAACTTAACTACTACTTTGCCAATAGTAACACAGACTCTTCTATCTAACTATCGAGTTGTAGGCCCTGGCAGCTAGTACTCGTTCTAGTATTACTTTTAGTTTTATATATTAATTCTTATATATAAATAAATAAAATAAATACAAATTTTTTTCATATTACGATTTTTCATATAATTTGCAACTATTTTCTTGTGAAACACCAAAACGGCCAAATAAATATTTGTTATTGCCTATTTAATTAAGAAATATATCATACAAATATTAAGGGAGTTCGTCTGGTAGTTTTTCGGTTATGAACGCAGCCTATTTAAAAAATAATGCTTTTGTTCGAAGGGTTAACTTTGTAATTTCGTAATTGAGGATTAACTAACGCTGTCACCTTGTAACGAATTCGAATACGAAAAATCTTTTATTCACTTCACAGCATCTCTAATTATAGAAAGCCGGTTACGAATATTTCCGAGAGAGTTCGATTAACGTCTCCGACAACGAGTGTAGTTGCAGTGCGTTAAATAATTTTAATGGAATGAAAAATTTTATAAATTTAAGTTTCAAACTTTTTGTCCATTGAAAAATAATTTTTACAAAATTTCATATTTTTTTACTCAGAATTTTTAGAAAAAATTTAGGTACGCAGTTTTACGAGGTGTGTTCAAAAAGTATCGCGAATTTTGTATTTTTTCAAAAATTATTTATTTATTCATTAATATCTATTTTGTCCCCTTCAAAGGAATCCTCATGAGATATTATTCACTTGTGCCAACGTTTTTTCCGATCTTCGAAGCACTTCAAAAACTAATTTTTTTATCTTGTTCAGCTCCACTTTCGTTGCCGTCATTATCTCGTCAATCGTAGCATAGCGTCATCCTTTCATGGGCCTCTTCAGTTTCGGGAACAAGAAAAAGTCACAGGAGGCCAGATCTGGGGCATACGGTGGCTGCGGCAACATTAGTGTCTTGTTTTTCGCCAAAAAGTCGCGCACAAGCAACGATATGTGAGCAGGGGCGCTATCATTTTGTTCTTCCACAAATCCGAGCGACTCTGGCGGATTGCTTCGCGCGAATTGCACATAACTTGCAAGTAATATTCCTTATTGACCGTTTTACCCTGTGGCATGAACTCATGATGTACAACGCCCCTGCAATCGAAGAAAACGGTAAGCAAAACTTTTACATTCGACCGAACTTGGCGGTCTTGGTGCGTGCGGCAGCTTCCATTGCGATGATTAAGCTTTGGCTTCCACGTCATAAACCTACAATTCTTTTCGTCGTTCACATCTTTTCGGCCTTCTGAGAACATTTTGTACCAACGATACACGTTGCTTTGGTCCAAAGTAGCTTTTCCATATGACACAGTCAACATTCGGAATGCATCCGCGCATTTAATTTCGTTTTTCACACAAAATTTGATACAGGTTCTTTGATCCATCTTTTTGAATAGGTAAAAACCGAAAACGAGCCGAAACACGTGCAAGCAAAGCAGCTGTCAACAATTAACTGAACATTCAAAATGGCCGAACTCGTCGGCATGAGTGACAGACATGAGTACCAACATATCGCCACAAAAAAATCGAAATTCGAATATACGTAACCTGCGAAAATTCAAAATTCCCGATACTTTTTTGAACACTCCTCGTATATCCCATTCAATTTTAGTATACTAAGGTGTGAACTTGAAGTGGCTCAAAAATTGCGTTGGCTTTTGACAATACTGTTTGCTGACAGTGCTGGATGCGTTTCCATATAAAAAATATCGAGCATTCAGTATATGAAATAAATACTCGGTATTTTCACAAAGCATTCAATGACATGCCTATCACTCTTTTGGACCCAGGAATCGTATTTTGCGCGCAAAATTACATCGGAAACCAGACTCACATCAAACAAAGAAGGAAATTTTGTAGATCCTTGTCATCTGGGGGATGAGAGAACGTACACATATCTAGAAACTACGGCAACCTACCATCAGAACTTCTTAGGCAGAATGCAAGTGGCTAATGAAACAAATCGTAGAAACTTGAGCCGACTCACATCTTTAAGAAGTTTAGAAATTATTCAAGTTGTGCTAGAAAAATTGGCTCCTCTCCTTATTGTATCATATATAAATATATTTTATAAGGTCTCAGACGTAAAAAAGGCAAATCAAAGCGACAAAACGTGGGGGCTGTTCACTGCGAGACTAATGCGCTCTTAATCACCTGCAGCGATCTTTAGCCTCTCATTTCAGTAGTTATTTTGAAGTCCTCCAAAAACCAGAAGCGCAGTACACTACCTCTTGAACTTCGTACGAGAGCTCATATCCATTACGGTGATTAGCTGCCTGTAGGTAATAGTACAGCTCGAAGTAGTAAAGTTGAACTTGATTTGTACAAAAAGTGGCTAAATTTATCACTAACGAGAGTATAAAGACAGTCATCCTTACTTTTCCGCCGTAAAAATCCCTTAATCTACCTGGCATACCTGCAAATAGTTACTGATGTCTTACTTCCCAGTCTCGTGGCAAGTTGAGATCGGTATTGCATTAAATTATATTACTGAAACATGGGATTCTGTTGAGATGGTCTCACAATTCATGCTGGACAGACAGTCTAAATGTTTCAAGCCCACAAATTTGTCAAATTTGCTGTAAAAGGCATTGAAAATAACTGGCGGTTATATGACTGATATCTGTTTTTTATTCTACAAAAGTTGATTAAACTCAGCTGGAGTACCTTTTGAAGCATAAGTTAACGGAGTTTGCGACAGCTGAGATGAATAAACAGGTATAGAACGCTCAGAACCATATGCAATATGCTTTTGCGATCTTCATAGAAGCAGTATTCTAATGGTTCTCCTAATGGTTAAGAGCACACCAAGAATGCGTAGATACCAGAAAATTGCAATTACTTATGCGAGTAACACTGCCTCTGTGGGATCGTTCAAGCAGTTCGTCCAGTTGAGTGCTCTGTCAATTACCTTTTTCAAGCTACTCGTCGACTTTCTTCTAATAAATTTTCACAACAGAGGAGTTTCTTGTGATTGTCTGTAAGATTGTTTGATTTGGCAATTGAAATGAGCTGGCAAACTCTGTGCTTGTGTAAAGCGACATTCGATCGAACTTGAGAGCTCAGCTGTCTACTGATCCAATGCTATGACTGTATTTTTTGTCAGATTGTAATAACAATCTTGTAAGAGTATAAAAAAGCGCACTCGTAATAGGAACATATAGAGGTCTGAATATTTTTGTAAAATTTTTTTTTCATTTATTTGGTTAAGTTTTATTACTCAGTCGACAATCAAGATAAATGGATCAAAACAAATATGTGTCATAATCGTAGTGCCTTCTTCCATGGCTTCAAAGTATGAAGAGCTCTCATAATCAAAATCTCCTCTACCATGACTTCCGTGCGCGAAGAATTCTCCTATGTTTAGCATCAGCCAACGCGCTTTAACTGTAAACTATTATGTAGTTTTTACTCCAATTTCACAGATATTTGAACATAACAGCAAATACTGAATTAGCAATAAGCTCCTTTTCTCTCAATAATGAAATAATAAATGCCTATGCAATTTTGCGCTTCGCTAATAAACACTGAAATTCTGAATCAAATTAACAAAAAAAAAATGTCAGTTTGAATTAAGAAAATGAGCATAAAACAAGAAATGTTCTTAAAACTAGTCGTTAGAACACAAAAGGAAAACTTTAAGCATCTAAGTAAATAAGGGATAAGAAATGTATTATTAATGTACCCCAGACAAACATATTTACATATACATACATATGTATGCATTCATTAATATATTGGGGTGCAGAGAAACAAATAACTGAAGTGGAAAATTAAAAAGGTTCAGAGCTTTCCACACGTCACGTACGCATGAAATACGAAAGTTTCGGCAAATACTTAGCTGAGTTTGACTGCAATATATGTATTTAGAATATAAGTTTACAGGCACAGGGTGTTCTTTATCGAAAGATGTTTTATTTTAATAAAATTTAGATCTAAATGCAGTTTTGGAATTTATTTATTTTGTGAAAATAAGAACAAAGTGTTGGTTATTGCGTGCATTTCATTACATTTTAATATCGATTATTGGAATTCGTAATTTGGATAATTAAGTGGAATTTTTAATTGGTGATTATAACAGAATTATTACACTGTGCGACACCATTTTAGGGGGTTAAGAAATTGCTTTGCAGAGCAAAGGCGTCGCGTGAGTATCAATATATCAATACATCAATACCACAAAAAGTGCGAGGAGGTATATATATTTTATTTGTTATTAAATGAAATTTCATATACCTATGTAATCAATCTAAGCTAAATATGAAAAAAAAAATTAAGTCAAACAATTTTTTTTATGAAATATTTAACCCATTATTGTCTATCATAGTGGGTCCTTTTGACTCTTTCTTAGATAACCCCTAAAGTGCTCTGTTAGAAAGGAGTTAGGGGTGTAGGTTAAGGTTGTAAAAGTTTTGACCATTTATATATTTACCTTCTGCTCAAATATGAACGAGACGTTATCAATAAAACGGTCCGCGGATGACATATGGCAAAAATAAATTTTTTGTTTTTTGGTAGGATTGTTATAAGCTTACATGGCAAATTTCAGCTTGATATGTCACATAGTTTGTTTTCTGTGCTACTGTAAACAAGTCAAGCTCGAGTGTGTTCTTCGAATTCTCTTTTATGACTTCAATTGTCTTAAAATGTTTTCCACGGAGCGGCAACGACGTAATATGAGCAAATACTGTGTTGATTTTTTTCGTATATCACCAACACAAACTCAGTTTTTTCGTTAACAAGACGCTGTCAAGGAGCCGTCTGTGTCAGCAGAGAGCTGGTTAACGCTCTGATACTGGCCGCATCTTCTGAATTTTTTTCAACTATAAAAGTTGCTCTCACAATTTTGTTTTTCATCATAGCAGATGGCCAAACCTGGTAATCTATGATCTTGGGATAATATCAATAATAATGTATTAGCACCTGAACTTTTCTTTTCGTCGATCACTTTTAGAATAGAAGATCATCGAAGATTTTCATCAAACTTATATAAAAAATTAAAAGAGGAAATGTGGGAAAACATCTTGTGAAAACTGCCACCTAAAATGAGCGTTTTAATACTCTTGGTTAATTTTTGCACCCTGTACTTATAAGCAGACTCAGATGTCACATTCGCATGCTTTTCGTATCTATTTGCAAGAAGGACAAAGAAGATTGTTACGCAAAACTTGCTCAAGAATCTTAATGAGCGGCTTTAGTAAGCGCCATCTCAGTTGTATTTGGAACCATCAACATTCATACTAATAACAAAAATAACAGAAGCAAAAACGCACAGGCAACTAACTAAGCACTTGGAAACAATACGTTGAACTACTTGATAATAAGCGCTTCGATGTGTATGAATGCCTTTCATGTGTGGGTGAGTAAGTAAGTGTAAATCGAGATTATCCTTTTAAAGCACGCATACACACATACATACGCTTGCAATTTAAATACTAGAATGGGTGTGTATGTGTGAGTGCCATTGCTATTGTGACTGTGTGCGTTCTGCTTTATTCATATGCGAAGAAGTTAATGAATAAAACGGTAATTGGAATTCAAACAAAAGCAAACGCCAACGCCAACGCCATAGCAACAGCAAGTCAATTGGAATTGATGAGGGAACAGCTGGAAACTATTTCAGTTACTTGCCTAGATATTTACTGGCTTAACGCTTGCTAACCAGCAATATTCGCTTGCAGCCTCAAGAGGTAATGAGAGGTAAATAAATACCGCAAGTTAGGCTCTCAAGGAATTTGTGTTGTTGCGATTATCGAGTGTAAGACGAAAGTGCGTAGAGTTATCGCCTGGTACAATTTTTAAATATTTAATTGTTGGTTTTTTTTTTTTTAATTTTTTTTTTTTTGAGTATCCAGAAGTTACTAGAAATGTATACAATTAACCAAAAACTTATTAAACGGTATGCACTAGGGCGGGTCGATTTAAAAATCGAATGCGTCGAACTTTTTAGTTTCTTTTCTCATGTAAATGGGAACCCCCAAGGGAGTTCCAGGGGGTGTGCCACTGGCATGGGTGGATCGGCCGTCCAAAGTTAGTGGGGGTCGGTCATACATTTGGACTCGATTGGAGCACTCTAAATGGGTCAAAGTGGGATTTTTCGTTCGACCCAAATTGGGGGACATCAGAATTCGTTTTAGAGGGATGGTTCCTTCGGCAAAGTTTCTTATTTTGATCCCTAGAATACGATTTTCACAGAGCAATGGGCGATTTTTTTGCCTCCCCACAAATCGACCCGGCCTAGTATGCACTGTAATGTTACCTCCGAAGTGTGACTTATTGAGAGAAGATACAGAAGTTCCTTTAAAGTAATCAACCGTTTCAATATTGGAGTCAGATCTTTCGACTGGGCAATAAATCGCTTGGATTAGGATTTGTAAGAGGTTGTCATTCACAGTATCAGTAAAGAAATCATTCACAATTAATTTGTGAAGGACTTTTCTTTGAACTCCTAGTGGCGCATAGGGTGTCTGACGATTCGTTAGCACTTTAGATTCGAATAAGTAGGTTGCTAGCCCGCCTACCCTAGCTTGTTGATATATTGAAATTATCTACACCTCCACAGCCTGTTTTGGTTCTCGTATTTTATTTTCCACTTACCCTGCATAACTCCGAGTGCTGCCTTAATCGCCACCTGCGAACGCGACCGATGGGAGACAAGCAACTCCATACAGCAAAGTCAAGCAAAGGGCAAATACTGTATGGGAATTTCTTTGGCTGCTTAAAAACTGTTCTTGGGCAAGTGAGCCTTTGGCCAGGTCAGCAAGTCCTGACGTTAACTCCAGGTCTGACCAAAATTTGCAAAATTTTTGTTTGGTTAAAAAAATTGATATTTGAGGATGGCTTGGAAGCTACATGCCAAAAATGGTAAAACAAAGTTGAAGAAAATTGTATTATCTCAATATTTTCTCGAAATTTACTAACAATAAGTAGTTTTTGTTCCCTTAAGTCTATACCTATAATTATATCGAAGACTGGCTAGGTTAGGTTATGGCGGTTGTCGGTCTGTACGGCCAACTCACTTAGACCTTGCGATACGGGAACCTCATTTATTTTTCTTCGTGGAACCATTTGATGGTTTCTTATGAAGCACAGGACTGCTCCTATCCCCACGCCAGATAGTAACGTAAGAGAATTGAAAAAATATTCACCTAGAAATTCTGCTCTGATTATAGTTAAGGCTGGACAATTGGAAAGCAAGTCCTTAACTGGTTCTTGCTCTTCCTCATTTCTACAACTTCAACAAAACTCCCAGTCTCAAGGAACGCCTACTACGGTACGGCTATTTAAATACGTAGCCACTTCGTTTATAGCTAGAACTTCTGCGTGATAGACGCAGTAGTCAAATGTCAAACGTATAGTTCAAGTCCTAATTCCTTCGAGATTTATCAATAGTTAAACTTATCGCCTACTTTGGAATCATCTGTATAGAAATTGAGTTCCTCACTTCTTCATGGCTTTAGTGTCTACCACTCTCTTCTAGACGGTATGCTCGCCTTCAAGAGTCTGTCGAAGGTGAGTCTAGGAATAAAACAGTCTATTTCTGGCTTGTGACTGTTCAGAGTGTGCAAAATAGAGGCGTGGCCAAACCACCGGTCTTTAAATAGCGCCATACTTTTAAAGTCTAAGGCTGTTAAGATAGTTGCCTTTAAAAACAATTGCTATATTATCTGTGCAAGCAGTCACGTAACAACCCCTTTCTCCAGTGTCAGCAATAGTTTACCGTCAAAATCCAAAGAAAAGGGGAGTAGACTCCACCTTGAGGTGTGGCTATGCAGACCTGTCTACTTAGAGTAGTGCTGCCTAATTTAGCTACTACCTTTCTTCTGACGAGTATAGCTTCTATCAAGGCAACAACGTTTGATTTAACTCCACAATTTATATTATTGAAGGCGCCTTCCATTTCTACGAAAGTGGATAAACTATTTCCAGCAACTCGACGAGGGAAATTGGGAAAAGAAAACCAAATTCAGATGGGTTTACGGGATGTTTCCGTTGCTCAAGAGTGCTGAAAAACAATTTGAAGACAAAATATTTGTGAGACGATAAAACCTGATCTGAATTTGAACCAAAAAAAAGGTTTTATTGGTTTCAAAAAGTAAATACTTTCACAAACCGAAGACAGAACTTAGTAAACATTCAATGACTCTAAGAGTTTTGTACAGTGTTTCTTAGCACACTAACCGGTTTTTGCAATTTTGGCCGAGTTCAACAGAACGCGTCAGTCGTTTCTTTCTCTTAGCCCCCGTTTCCACCAAAAGCAAACACCGTGTTTGCAGGAGTTGTGTTTGGGAGAACTGTCAACTGTTTCCACCGAAATGTGTTTGCAAAGTGTATGGTCTTTGGTATGGTAAACAGATTTATGATACATTATTTTGCGGCGACAGCACAGCGCGATAGCCCAGCGGCTAGCAATGTGGGCTTCCGATCCGAAATCCTTGGTTCGAATCACAAAAAAAATTTTTTTTTTATACATTTATTTCATTTTGTTTTATGATATGTTTATGAGCAGATTTTTTTCATGGCAGAAATACACTCGGAGGTTTGCCATTGCCTGCCGAGGGGCGACCGCTATTAGAAAAATGTTTTTATTAATTTTGCTTTCACCGAGATTCGAACCAACGACCTCTCTGTGAATTCCGAATGGTGATCACGCACCAACCCACTCGGCTACGGCGGCCGTCAATCAAATGTCATATTGACAAATTGCAATCATTGTTGCCATATTTCGATAAGAATGCAATAATAAATGAGGAAAATGAGCCACATTGCCACCACTTAATAATTAAATTAGACGCAAACCCAACAAAACACGCTTTGAATTAGACGCAAACCAACAAAACACGCTTTGAAAAGTGGGTTTAGGTATGGAGTTGTGTTTTAATTTTGTATGGGATTTGACAGGAGTTTTGTTTCGTGTTTGCGCTAAGAACACGATAGCGGCAGAGAACACGATAGCGGCTGCGGTGGAAACTTAGTATTACTCACCGTCCCAATTAGAAATATCAAGCAATAAGCCAATTCCTTCTCCACTTGGTCCTACCAACGTAGTAGTGGGATTCCTTTTTCTCAGCTATCATCAGCTGGTACCGCATCGTATACTTTCAGAGTAGTGGCGTTGGTGTCCATTCGTAAAACGTGACTTATCTGGTGGACACACTGAATCTTAACATGTTGCACTATATCCATATCTGCGCACAGCTCATACTGCTTATCGTTCCATCACCTTCCATATTCGCCTCCGCCAATGCGAAATGGTTCATAAATCTTCAGTAGAATACGTCTTTCGAACAGTCCAAAGGCGCTTGCAGTAGGAGTTGTTATCGTCAATGCTTTCCCAATTTATCATTTATGCACCCACAGTAAAGTTTGGTGCCAAGTTGGGCAAACCCACCAGTTTTATAATTCGTTTGGAACCATAATATTTTGTAATAAAAATCATTTTGTGTAATTTTGTTGATATCCATCAGCTGGAAGACGCTGCTGTAGTTGCGAAGACGAAAGTAAAAGAAGATCCCACAATTGATGGAAACCATAGCACCGAGTACACTGAGCCATCTGTATATACACGAACCGCCTCAGCTCTCTTCTAGTAGCGTCACTTTACTACTCATCTCTTCAAAGTAGGAATATTATGAATGCTTTTGTGAGTGGGGCGGTCTGTACTACATAAATAATCTAACAGTGTATGGAGTTTTAAAAAAATATGGTCACTATCCTCCCGTAGCTTATGTTTGACTACCTTTTGGAGTGCATCCTACTTACGTTTTTTTGGTATGCAGGTCTATCGATGATAAGCTCAGTTTCGCCAATAGAAGTTGGTATCCGACTACTAAGTGCAGGGTTTCCAAAGTACTCTGGCCAAAACTGAATCTAAAAAAGACAAAATGCCTGCTTAGATTCAACAAATTAACTACCAGCGTCCTTACAGGTGTTATAACGAGTCGAACAACCAGTCGAATGGGTGTGCCTCAAAATGTCTTCTGCAGGAGTTGTGGAGAGTAAGAGGAAATTGAGTCGGCACAACAACTCCTCTGTGAATGTCCGGCACTTCAAAGAAGCCGTGCCAAATATCTTGGCGATTATTTGTTTGAAGACCTGAGAAATTTAGAAAATGTCTCAATGGAAGGTCTTCTAAGATCTAAGTGGTTTAAGCAACTTAGTTAGGCGGTGGAAACCAAACACAGGTATCACAATTGGCCATAGAGCCACCGAGTGTCTTGTCTTAGACAAACAACCTGACTAACATAACCTAACCTAATCTCAGTATCAATTACAGTGGCTTCGCTTAACTGGTTATGAAATTGTATGCGGATCTTAATAAGTGGTCTATCCTTTTAAAGTTTATCTCTTTCTCAATAGCATTTCACCTGGTAAGTCTTTCTGTCCTTGGATCGAATCACAAGAAATCGAGAGCTTATGCCCAAGCGCGCCAACAAGATGCCCAGCCGTCTCTGAACTGCACTTTGGCGCTACGCGATTAATATCCATGTGGGGGCACTCAGCACAATTTTTGATCCGTACTTAGTTAGCTGCCTGAAGGACGATAAGGCGATGGGTGGATATCAGCTGCCTGTGGATACTCCTTTTTAACATACGGCGTTTTCCTTATTTAACTTTGTACATAACTTTTTTTTTGTCGAGACAGACTAGCAAGTACAGCACTCAGGCAACACTAAGACCATTTTATTGCAATAGGGTTCACTTTTTAATTTTCTTTAAATCTACCGGACTTCCGAAGAAATCTGAGAGGATCTTGTGGAGCCAAGGTGCCAAGACGGTCGCTTCTTAACACATCAGTGCCAAAGACCTCAAACCTGATTCGAGCAAAGGCGGGGCATATGCACAGAAAGTGGTCCGCTGTCTCATCTTGCTCTTCACAAGCTGGACAGATTACACTGTCTGTGATGCCTACCTTTTCCATGTGCTTCGCCCACAGAAAGTGACCCGTCATCAGTCCAACTAGCTGCCTGCAGTCGTTTCCGCTTAATGACAGGAGAATTAGCGACAGTCGGTCGGACATAACAGGTAACATCAGTGACATCCGAGCACAAGAAGTTGGCCTCAGAGCCCATCCTAGTTAAAAAGTCAGAGATCTTGTTACCCGCAATACTCACGTATCCCGAGACCTATGTTGGCATAAGGATATTCTCTCTACCGACATAGCACAGCCTGGACTTACAGGTAGGAAGGTAGGTAAAATGGTTGAAGTACGAGTCTGGCCTTCCTCAAGTAGCACAGAAGCGCCGTTTTGATACCATTATGAGACCTCCAACAGGCAGATATCTACAGCTAGCCAGAGCTGTTGATATAATATAATGGAGAAGATTGATGGGATTTAGGTTAGCGCACTGTCCCAGCTGAAAGGAGCACCCAGTGGCCTTAGTCGTCTAGCTGCCAAACCCGGTCATTTACAGGACTCCTGTACATAATTACGTATCTCTTTCCCTTACCTTCTCCTTTCATATGTACGGGTTGCCCATATTCGACGGACCCATGTGTTTTTTGGGTCCATTCCAATCGACGAGGCTTGTCCGCAGGCAACAATCTTTGCGTCAATTGAATCTTATACGGGAATAAATGCAAATCAATGCGGATAATTCGTTGTAAAGTGGTCCGAGCAATGCCCAACTGCTGAGAACGGCGATGGGATGTCCTTGGCGACGTCTCAACACTGGCCCGTACAAGAGCAATATTCTCATCCGATTGCCTTGGTCGGTTTTGATTTGGCTTCTTCTTTCGTACAAACGTTTAATGGTGTTCTTAGAAGGCGCACTTTTCACATTATTTAATTTTTTATACGTACGTTGAGTTTTCACAATTGACTTCTTTTGTTGAATGTAAATTTCAACATTTTGGGAGCGCTCGTGTGGCGTGTACTGTTCCATGGTAAAAATTTGCTTGGACTGACGCTTCCAACGCGGTATGCCATTAAGCGATCTGACGTTTTGATAGTTTTAGCTTTTTAAAAAATTGGAAAAAGTAAGCCACATAATTCTTGGGCCCCAAAGTTGCCATTTAAAAATTGGCAGTATACAATTACTTACATGGCATCCCTAAAACTTTGTTATAAATCAGCTCAAACTAATAAATCCTTTACAATGTGCCTCTTCGTCTGTTGCAACAAAATAATCGATAATACAGCGGCACAACAGCAGCAAAAAGCAATCAGCCAAGGCAGCCGAGCGGCTTTAATAATAATTCAAACAAACATACATACATACATACCTACCTACGCCGACTCCACTGACAAAGTAATTTTGTGCGTAAGCCTCATAAATACATTTGCATATCCTGCAATGTAAGCATGCGTAGGTGCGAATATAACACACACATGTATTTGTATGTATGTAACATACAATGCTCCGATATCAGTTATTCATAAATTAGCATAATTATCGTCAGGCTTCAATGTTTGCACGCCTACAAACATACATACAAATTCACATGTTTGTTGCAGTTAATCATTACTCTGAAATTACTTGCAGAAAAGAACACCTGACAGGAAAGATACCCACTAATTTCCTACCAATTCTCATTGTAATATTAGACGACTTCGATTCGCTACTTTTCTACTCGCTTGACGAAACATTTGCGTGAGAAAGCATCAACAAAGTTATCGAGCAAGATTCGACGCTAGTGCAACTATTATTATTATTTATTCCTTGGAACATCTTCAAGGTATACAAACCGTATGAAATGAAAAATGCATGCATAAATTTAGAAGACGCTACGCCTTTAATTGGGGTATAGGTCGGAAACTAATCTTTTGCAACGGCTTCTATCATAGTTCCTCATTTGACTGCAGGAACCGAATTGCTTGCTTTCATTGCGTACCGTTCGCACCCATGTCATCTTTGAGCAACCATGACCTCTTTCCCTTGTGGATTCCATTCAAAAGTCATTTATGCTGTGTTGCTGTTGCCTTTACGTAACATGTGGCCAATCCAGCTCCATTTTCTCTTCTTAATTTCCAGATTAGTGGATATATTGTTTGTCAGAGTGTGAAGGTAACTGTCCAGCAAATCCGTCAGATTTTCCGGAGCGATTTGTGTACGAAAGCTTGTATTTTATTGCAGATCACGTCTGCCACTTTCCAAGCTTCTGATCCATACAGGAGAACAGGCTTGATGCTTATATTGAAGAGTTTTACTTTAGTCTTCAGGCAAAAAACATTGCAGTCCGTAATCTTTTTCAATTTTAAGAAAGCTGCACACGCTTTGCACAAGCGCGCATCAATATCCGCGTCTGCACCCCTCTTCTTCGCTATTACACTGCCCGCATAGATGAACAGCTCAACAGCAGCGATTGATTAAGTGTTGTTATTCATCCAAATGGTTAAAAGTTCTGTCACCGGTGCCTTCATTCATATAAGTTTTGTTTTTGCCATGTTCATTTTTAAGGCCACCAAACCGCGCACTTTCCACAAGGGCTTCTAGTTTCTTCTTAGTGCCATGCAGTGACTGAGACAAGAAATAAATATCATCTGCCTGGTCTAGGTCGCTCAACTTTTGGAATCATCAGGTTTCCTTAATACTCCATCCAACACTAATCTGAAAACCAGAGGTGGCAAAAAACAGCTTTGATGTGCTCCTTTCGCTAGTCAACATTTCTCGCTATCCTTGCCTTTGAAACGGACGCTGCAATCTTCTTATTAGTATAGAGTTCTCTGATGAGGGTCTTTGTGGCCTGTAGTCATTCTGCTCTGTCCTTAGTAAGACGTTCAAAATCGGAGAAATACGGTCAAGAATGGTAAAGGATAAAATTTTCTGAATGCAGTTTAACAGAGTGATGCCTATCCACTGTTTGCATACACTTAGGTCCCCTTTCTTACGTATTGTGATTATAACTCCTTCTTTCCATTCCTTAGGTACTTTTTTGCTATCCATACTTTCTTCAGCGCTTGATGCCAAACTGGGGTTAATTGCTCTGAACCGTACTTATGACCTCAGCAGGTGTGTTGTCGGTCCCACCAGTTTAGTTATTTTTGAATTTTTCAGTGCTGCACTTTGAGGCATTTGTATGGCTGTCGTATTATTTTCTCCCGTAACTTCGAACATTTTTTTTCCATCTGAGAAGCTCCTGTTCATCTGATGTAAGAACGTTGAGTTGTACATCCTTCAGGGGAGGAATGTTTGGCTTGGTTTGACTTGTGCGTTATATGTATAAGGCTTTGAGGTCATTTTGGTGTGCTGCAATTTCGGCGTCTTCTGCAATACTAGTACTTACCTGGTTGACTTTGTCTTTCTTCACCTTTTTTTCAATCTCTTTGTGAGTAATGTTGTTGAGTTAAAAAGCTACATCTCTGCTGTTGTTTTATTGCGCCACTTAGCCTTTTTTTTATTAGCTCATCTTCGTTCAATCATTCCCCAGATTTCATCGTTTAGCCACGGTTTCCTCCGATATCATTTTGTGTCCAGCGTCTCGATAGCAGCCTGCTTGCAAGTAGCGTTGATCCGGCTTGCAAGAAAGATAAGGTTTCCTCCTGCATCCTTTGTTGGAAGTTTATTACGACTACCGGGTTCTGCAATTTTCGAATGTGGAACTTAACGTTGGGCCTTTTAGTTTTTTTTACAGCTGGCAGAAAACGGAGTTGTGCAGCGACAGGGTTGTGATTGCTATAAACATCTGCACTGTGGCGAGTGAGTACATTCAAAATTGTGTAATGGAATTTTCGGCTTATAATCGGAAAGTGCGTGGCCCATCGATGCAAACAAATGATAATCGGAAGGCGCCAAGTCTGGTGAGTAAGCCGCATGCACCAGCGGTTCCCAATCGTACGTCTCCACCAATTCCCGGGTCGCTCTTGTTCGATGTGGCGGTGCATTGTCATCAAGAAAAATTACTTTATGACGCCGATCGGCATATTCTGGGCGTTTTGGGTGTATAGCGCTGTTCAAATCAGCCAATTTTGGCTGGTAGCATGCACCGACAACTGTTTCACTTGGTTTTAATAGCTCGTACCAAATCATACCACGCTGATCCCAGAAAACACACAGCATTGCCTTGCGGCCGAAGCGATTTGGTTTGGCCGTTGTTTTTGGCTTGTGGCCGGGCGGACCATACGATCGTTTACGCTTGAGATTGGAGAAATACACCCATTTTTCATCACCCGTAACGATTCGATGCAAAAAAGACTTATTTTTGAACCGGGAGCATTTCGCAAGTGGTTTCACGATGTCCGCAAATCGTAGTTTGAAGGCGTGAAATTCCAAATTTTTAAGAGCGACAAAAATGCATTGTTGTATGAAGGTAACAAACAATGAACTGAATATTGTTGACAGATGACAGACGATCATTATATAGAATCAGCTAAAACTGGATGTTTATGAAATGTGACTAACAATCAACCATTTGAGCGCCGATCAGCAGTCCTGCTGGGTAAGCATGTGTTTACAGGCCTCCATACCTACTCCTAAAGGTACTCATATCAGGTGATTGTCGTATGTGTTGGAGTAACACCTTAAGTACAGGCGCTTCATTCACTAGAAATTGATGAAATTACATTTAAGATTAGTACCTCGAAGTTTTCACCTGGAAGCGTAAATGTTTACACTAAGCTAATAGCATTAGATTACACAGTGCAACAAAATGAAAAAAAGTTATTACTTAGTGTGTTACACTAGGTTATGGAAAAAAGAAGTTTACGGATTATTTGCATCAGTAATTTTTTCCATTTTGTTTCATCCCACGGTTTAAAACTCTCATTTTATTTGAAATTCTGACTTATTATGGCACAAGCTATTTTATAATTGAAAAACGATTTTAAATATTTTAAAATTTCATTTTGATGCATTGAAAAATCTTTTGATGCACTACTCGGTAAGATAAAATTGATTTTACAAATTTTAAATTAAATTTATATTGTAAAAAATACATTATTTTCATTTCTGTTAGAGGGTTCTTAAATAAAATTATTGCGGTTTCACATTAATGAAATTAAACAAAAACAAAAACACTTTTTAATGACATTCGTGTGCCCATATTTATGTTTCTTTGTCTTCAATTCATCCTCTATATTGTCGTGTGGAAAGAAACACAAAGGACAGACGAAATGTAATACAGAGGAGGCGATAGACACCTAGTAGGTGCTGGGAGGGTCATTTCTCCGCTGCTAAAGCCACAGGATATTAATAAGATTAAAAAGTTGAAGCTGGCTTTAGTTGTTGAAACGCTAAAATTCTATCCAGAAAAATTATGGGTCGGGCTTAGTAAAATACCGCATATGAAATTTTAGGCAAAATATTACTTTGGGGAAAAAGAAAACCATTATTTTCTCAGTAAATGGCTTTAGTGATCGATATCTCGTAAAGTATCGACTCAAGTTGTCAAGGTGGTATTCCACATTAAAAAAAAAACTGCTTTCATGACTGCTTCATGCCGAAATTATCCAAATTATATATAAAAATGTTTCTTACATATACTATTGTGCTCTCAACTTAATGACCTAAATATCGTCAAACAAGATTTCATTAATATATTATCTGACTTAAGCACTTGGTCCGAATCATCGGGTACCAATGTACCTATAAATACTCGTAAATGCAAAAACTTCTATATCTGTAGGAAACATAAATGTAATTATGGGAGCTACAACTTTACTCGATCTTTCAGGCAGCATATGGATTCCTCTGACGAATAATTCGAGTTCTTTTGACTTGATCCATTCATTGAGCCAGATTTCGATGCTCTCGAAAGAAGTGAACCGCTCTCCAATAAGGGCTGACTGCATTGATCGGAACACATGGTAATTCGAAGGTGCAATGTCTGGGGAATACAGCGGGTGGGTCAAGATTTCCCTATTCAGTGCCTTTATATATTTCTGGACAGATTTAGCAACTTGTGACCTGGCGTTGTCATGCAGCAAAATCAGTTTGTCATGTCAACTGTCCCATTCCGGCCGCTTTTCTTTGAGAGCTCGATTCAAATGTATTAGCTGCAGTCAGTAACGATCGCCAGTGATGGTTCCAGGTGATTTAGGGAGTTCATAATTGACGACACCCTTCTGATCCCACCAGATGCACAACATAACCTTTGAAGTATGAATTTTTTTGAACATACACTTTTTTTGCTGTCGATAAACCTGGTTCACCTGGCAAGCTCCAACATTTCCGACGCTTAGGGTTATAATCATAAATCCATTTTTCATCGCTAGTGACGACCTTTTCTTTTCTGCCGTTCAAGAAGCATCTCACACGTCACCAAACGCCTCTCGATATCCTTCTCCTTCATTTGATGTGGCACTCAGTTGCCTGCTTTCTGCACTATTCCCATCGCGTGTAAATGTTAATCTGTCTACATCCAACTCTTTAGACATATCATCAAGGGTTCGATATGCGTCTCCATCCAATAATTGTTGTAGTTGAATATCTTCGAATTTTTTCGGTGCCTTCGCGATCTTTATAACTCACGTCAAAATTGCCACTTTGGAAGCGTCGAAACCAAAAGTTGTATTCGATGGAGCGTGATTGCCGTAAATATTGATTAATATACGACACGTTTCAGCTGTACTTTTCTTTAAAAGTAATGACGAAGCATGGCTTCCCGCAAATACTGTTTTTTCGGGAGGAACGTGGACATTTTTGACGTCAGATAAAAAAGGATGTTTACGCTTCAAATGAATGCCAACTACTGCGATCAAGACCTCAATATACACCTTCAAATCACCAGTACTTTACTAGAGCGAACACAAAAATAATATCACCAGCGACACCTATTTTACGAGGGCGGAAACTTATTCCCATACCCAGTATCAAATACTTGTCATCTAAGCACTATTTTATTAACTCTTCAACGATAATACATGTAACCAGGCACTCATATTATTGAAGATAGACTATGTAAAGTAACATGAAACTACTTTACTCAGCTAACCACACGGCTTTAAGTAGAAGCATCAGTGCTATGTCTAAATCACCAACAAAATTTATACTGACGGAAGCCGGGCCTCATATCGAATACAAATAAATTTATACTTAAGCTATTTCTTTGCTACAACAGCGCTTTGTATGAAGTACAGTAGTGGTGGGCGAGCTTCAACGAAGGAAAACTCCACGTCGCAAATCGACAATTGCACAGTGCATCGATTACGCCAGAAAGATTGGTATCACTCCCACTTCACTTCAACAAAATGAACTGTTTCCGCACTGGTTGTTGAAAGAATATAGTTTTATATTGTATTAAACTTAGCGAAACACGGTAAAAATACACTACTGTTTACCAACGTCTTTTTGCAGAAGCCACGGCTGCTCTGTTTTCCGAATGGAGCTTAATTCTTACAGATGGGTCAAAAACTGATACGAACACCTCGTTCGCAGTTGTCAACTCGAAAGGAGAAACAATCACGGCCGGTCTCCTCCCCAGCTATGCCTCCGTTTATACAGCCGAAACTGCAGCGACCCTTAATGGCATTACCTTCGCTGAAAACTCTTTACCGAAAGTGGTAATTTGCACGGATAGCAAATCAGTCGTTTACTCGATAATGAACACAATGAACAAGATGCATATCATCTCCTGTGTCCGGAGCAAATTATTAGAAAATAGCGACCGCATAAAACGCATGTGGGTTCCAGTCCATGTAGGTATAAAAGGGAAGAATCTAACGGACGAACGGGCTAAACTCGCTGCAAAAGAACATTTCGACTATATTTCGGAAAACGACGTATACAAATTTATATGTCACAGGCACTATAGTGCACAAATGAACACTTGGGGTCCACTTCCCGCCATTATATTGTAAATAATCCAAATAGGATAAAAGCAAACGACCTATTAAATTGCCGTTGCAACAATATCAAATCATTTGTCAGCCTACGACTAGCGCACACAATTGACACCCATTCATATGACTGCAATGGTTCCAGTCTTGCATGCTGCCAACACTGTTACTCATCGTATTAAACGGTTTGTCATCTACTCGACGACTGCCTACATTTTGAACAAATCTGAAAAAGTATCTTTCGCAACCGAATTCAGGTTACCGGAGCACTGCAGTGTGTTCCAGGCACAGATAGCCGCAGCTGATTGGTTGCTGACATGCGTACTAACAGTCAAGAACGTAAATATTTACTCCGACAGCCAAGCGTCCGGTCAGTGACGGTGCATTCGAAACTGGCCAAGGGACGCCTGGCCTATCTTGGCTCTTACTTCTTTGCTACGCCTGCTGATTTGGCTGGCGTTGACATTAAAAATCCGATGAATCTCACCAGCAGCACAAAGCGGTTGACGCAAACGCAGCACAGTTATCGTTCATAATCCGCACACTCTAAACCCATCCTCCTAACCATCCCACCACCTCCTCTTCCCGCCCTCTTCCCATCGGTTTTCTCCTTCACCTTACTTCCTTGACAATGGTATCACCAAGGGCGAATCCCTTTATCTTTGCCCAAGTGTGCCCACTCCTTGGGTAACCATTCCCACCTAACCAAATACCTTCTACACTGTGAAGAACTATTTCTTCAGAAAATATTTCAAAAAAATCAGAATTTCTGGTTAAATCAGGATTAAAAAACTGATTTGATTTCTTCTCCTCTTACATTCTTATTCTATTTTTCCCATAGTCTTAACTAATTAAGTTTTCTGGTCTCACTTTTCGCACGGGGCCATATTAGATGGACTAACTACCTGTTACTTTTACACCAGCGAGCCAAAGGTCCTGGCAGCCAGAGCTCCTTTTTCACGTTTAAGAAGAATTCTATATTATTTCACGTTTGTAAATAAATAAATAAATTTAAAACCAGCTGTGTGTGTTCACGTTTCTTCTTATTATTATTTGCACTTTATTTGAGAAAATTAACCGCAACTTCGTTAGTCACATAAACAAGCAGAATAATGAGCATAAGCTTCGTTAATGAGGCAAATCTAATAAAACAGATTTAATTCCTTTTTATTTTACACATTTGTAAGCATTATTTATTTACCTTCTGCTCAAATATGAACGAGACTGCTTTAATAAAACACAAACGGTTAATTATTGTTCAATTTTTATTTTATCTCCTTCAAAGTAATCACCATTGGAGGCGATACACATATGCCAACGTTTTTTCCAATCATCATAGCATTTCTGGAAGGCCGATTTCGGTATGGATTTCAGTTCCTTCTTCGAATTCTCTTTTATGACTTCAATTGTCTCAAAATGTTTTCCACGGAGCGGCAACTTGAGCTTGGGAAACAGGAAAAAGTCACATGGCCATATCAGGCGAATACGGTGCTTGCGGAACGATATTAACATTATTTTTGTTCAAATAATCGCGAACAAGACGTGATGTGTGAGCTGGTGCATTATCGTGATGCAAGAACCATGACTTGTTGTTCCACAATTCCTTCCTTTTAAGACGAATGTTCTCCCGCAAACGCTTTAAAACGTCTAAATAATATTCAGCGTTAACCGATCGGCCTTGCGGAGGGAACTCCGAGTGCACCACACCTTCGTAATCGAAAAAAATAGTCAGCATAACCTTAATTTTTGAGCGACTTTGGCGTGGTTTTTTGGGTTGATGTACGGCCCTCTTTGAACGATTTGTACCACTGGAAAACACGTGCACGCGATAGAGCAGAGTCCCCATAGGTGGTCTGCAACATTTTTAAGGCGTATTGGGCATTCACCTAGGAAGTAAAGTCAGTTCCTTCTAGCCGTACCGAATTATCTAACACTCAGTCGCTTCGGATAGGTGTCTCTCATGCAAAATTGTATGGAGAGGTTTATGTTCAGTTAGCAGGAAATTCAGGCTAAGAAAAAATGCAAAGTACTCGAACTTCGTATATACGAGTATGTCGAGTATCGACTGAAATCTCCTTCCACGAAGTGGTAACTTCAACTTGGGAAACAAAAAGAAGTCGCACGGGGCCATATCAGATGAATACGGTGCTTGCTCGATGGTATTTACTTGGTGTTTGGTCAAATAATCCAGCAAAATTTGGACTCGGTACAATGGCGTGTGATCATCATGCGAAATCCAAGAATTGTTTGCACACATTTCCGACCGTTTGCGACATACAGCATCTCTCAAACGCTTCAAAACGTATAAATAATATTCTTTATTGACCCTTAGGCCCGATAGAAGGTACTCATGGTGGCCTACGCCTCGGCAATCGAAGAAAACAGTCAACAACACCTTCCTTCCCTGTACTTTTTGATCTTAGGGTATATACATAGACAAGTGTAGGTGTGATCGTACGAATTACATCCATACTCAGAAGTCCTTTAATAACACTTTTCTTCTGAATTTTCTGAAATTTTGTGGTTCTTAGCCCTTTGATGAAGTGAGAGATTGCCACCAGAATGCTGCCTAATGAATATCGCTTTCGCATAGCACTCAATTACTCATACATGACATTTTATGTGCGTGAGCCTACAGCCGCATATCGACGGTCTCAGGATTAAAAATAAACATTTTCGTTAATTGTCACTGCTGACAGGTTGCCATAAAATGGAAACTTGGTAGGTCAAGAGATGCCAGTGCAGAAATATGTCATGCCTACTTATACATAAAAAATCCATATGGATTTTAAGCTCACCAGTCCACGAAACGCACACACATACACACATATGTATGCCTTTACATTTACATCATTTTACCAAGCAATATTCACTCTTTACAAGTTCGTGAGGGGGAATTGACATGCGGCAAGGCGTGCAAAATGGCAGCGGCTCTTATTGGTATGCTATGGAATGTGGCGTAGCGCCTGTTGCCATGCATATCCCCGCTTTTGTTGCTCTTGGTGCTGCTGACTGTTGGCTGCTGGCTCTGCGGTTAGTTCGGCTTGCATTGCATGCCACACGCTTTTGGTGGCCGTTAAACCGGTACATTGCTGTGGTTTAACGGAGCGCACCCAATTTCACTCAATGTTCGACTTATATGAATGCGTATGGTTGTGTGTGGTTTTCGGTATTTCCTCTCCATTCTCTTTTCCACCACTCGCTGGCATGCATGCCATGCATTTGCGCTCGTGTTTGCGTGTATCTGTGAGACATAGTCATCAATTGTGCCTTTCATTAAGGATTTCAAGGATTTCAACACACTGCCAATTCTCAACTCATGCTAATCTACATACATATTTACATGCCCGTATACATTTTGTATGTTTATGTGCTCATTATTGCTTGTCATTATCTTCATTGTCACATCCATTTATTTGAATATCCACTACCCATTTTTAGCATACCCTACACACACACACACACACACATACGCATATGTAGTTACGTGCCTGTGCTTTTCAGTGTGTGTTTGATTGGTTTCCATTGTGTTCATTAGGCAAATTTTAGTGCTGTTGAGCTTTTGTTACACGCCATAAAGCTATGATTTAGCAGGCGGCCATGGCCATTAGTTTTGTCAACGCCTATATCGCCACTTCCATACCGAAGAATGAGTTGAGGTGAAATAACGCATACGCCTTGGTAGCCGAGGTAAGCCTTTTCATTAACGGAAAATAACTTATTTAAAATGAAAGTAGCCTCTTCGATTTTTGATTTTTTTTTAACAAATTTATAACAAAAAATTCCAATGTAGGCATGTCATCTGCTTTTGCCACTCCGTAGTGTGTACGATACCTCCAAAACTAGCTGTTTAAAGGTTTCAAGGCGTTGAAAAATGCTCACCTCGTAGTTTATTTTTGATTTTCGGGAACACGTGAACAAAAAAAAATAATATTAGGTGTCAAATCAGCGCTTTAAGTTGGACATCCCATTAATTCGTTTTGCTTGTAAAAATATTAGGTGGGGCAAAATTAATTTTCTGCGTAAAATTTTTGCGCAAATGATTTGAAACTATTTTATGGTCGATCTTTAGCTCCTGGGCGATGTTATGACTACTAACATGCCAGTGAACTTCAATTATTTCTGTGATTTTTCGATATTTTGGACATCTTTTTTAACATCAAAAATGCTCGAACGGGGCAAGAAACATACGTCCGGCAACGCCAAAGAAGCGCTAAAAGAAGTACTGCTTTTAGAAGGGGTAACAATAGAAATAATTATAAAAAAATGTAAACATTGTTATTAGTACTTAAACTTTATAAAAAAATTTATTTGTTTACAATTATTAGTATATTGGTAGTCGAAAAAGTCATTTCGTATTTCTGATCAAACTTCAACTGATTTTTGTTTATATTTAAAATTAACTTTATGAAACCAAATATGTACCATTTTGGTCGACCACCTTTTGGCATTTTTCTTCTAGAGACATTATTCCTTCAGTGTGAAACTTTTGTGGTTTCTCGGCGAAAAATTGCGACAAGTAATTTTCACAGGCTTCTATTGAAGCCAACTTTACTCCATTAAGGGAGTTCTGCATTGACCGAAACAAATGGTAGTCCGATGGTGCAAGGTCAGGGCTATATGGTGGATGCATCAAAACTTCCCAGCCAAGCTCTCCCAGTTTTTGCCGAGTCATCAAAGATGTGTGTGGCCTAACGTTGTCCTGATGGAAGACGACGCCCTTTCTGCTGATTAGTGCTGGCCGTTTTTTTCGATTGCTTGCTTCAATCTGATCAGTTGTTGACAGTAAAGTGTAGAATCAATCGTTCGAGTAGGCTGGAGCAGCTCAATTCCTTTCCAATCCCACCAAACACACAACATAACCTTTCGAGGCGTCCATCAATGCTTTGCGACCATTTGTTGAGATTCACCACCCTTGCACCATGATCTTTTTCGCACATTATTGTCGTATTTGATCCACTTTTCGTCTCCTGTTACCATTCGCTTCAGAAATGGTTCGATTTCATTTCGTTTCAGCAAAGAATTGCAGATGTTAATTCGGTCCATTAAATTTTTCACAGACAATTCATGTGGTACCCAAACATCGAGCTTCTTTTTGTAACCAGCCTTTTTTAAATGGTTCAAAACCATTTGATGATGAATGTTTAGGGCCTTGGCGATGTCATGGAAGCTTATGTGACCGTCCTGGTTAATCTATTCCATAATTTCATAGACTTTTTCAGCGATAGGTCGACCGAAGCGAGGTGCATCTTTCACATCGAGATTTCCAGAACGGAAGCGAGCGAACCATTGTTGTGCTACACGAACTGATACAGCATCGTCTCCGTAATCTTTACAAATTTCATTGGTGGCTTGCGTGGCATTCTTCCCTTTTTTATAAAAAAATTTCAAAATATAGCGAATTTCTTCATTATTTTCACTCATTTTTGAACAGCTATAACTTTATTTTAACTTCTCCGAATTTAATTTTGTTTTTGGTTAAATGAAGCTTAAAATGTCACCTTTCTAACACCATATTATATGACTCAATGTGATTGGTAGCCCTGGAGATAGATGACTCCTATGACATCTATTGACAAAATACGAAAAGACTTTTTTGACTATAATGAAAAAAAGTTGCTCCACGGTCTGCATCATTTCTCCTTGAAGTGTTGATGGATCTGTAAAAAGTAAAAAAAATGTTGTAAAATAAAGTTGTAGTTATAGTCTGTCGAGGCGGATTTTTGAATTTTGAAAAATTTTGCAATTTATATAATTTTTTAATAAAAATATCAAAAATCAAATCTATGGTGAAAACATTTTCGGATATAAAAAACCGCATCAAATAATATTAAAAACTCTATGAGTTATCATGCAGACCGTGTCGGAAAAAGTAGTTGCGAGAAAAACAAGTTTAAACTTTCAAATGCATTTCGCTCGACATTTCGACATTTTCGAAAATCACAAATAAGACACCCAACTATTTGCTTCGCATGATCAAAAACAACTAACTTTTAGTTTGATAAACCTTAGCATATCGACCCTACACCTACTCTCATAATGTTTTATAGATGTACCTTTACATACTTTAGAATAACAAAAGAACCGACAGGCTGAAGGACTCCGAAAGTAATAGCCAGCTGTCTCAAGGGAAGGACAACTACCTGTGCGCATTAAACTCTCGTCGGGCAGTTACATTTTCTACCATAACTTTGTATCTATGAGGAATCGACTTCCACAGAAATACGCGTAAAACTATAAAAAACAATAATCAGTAAAAAAAAATCGATTTTTTGAAAATTTTGAACGTATGTAACTCCTTAAACATTTTCGACTTATATCGTAAGATTTATATAAGAAATCGCGAAGATTTATCGAAAAGTTATTTGATTGAAGAATTTCAAAAAGTGAAAAACCAGACTGTTTTGTTTGAAAGATGCCCTAAAATGTCTTGAAAATTTCCCTTTTGAATTAAGGATAGTCCGATTATTTATTGAATAAAACAAAACCTTTCCATAAACATGGAATACAATTTCCTTCGGAAGGAATTGTCCTGTGGAGTAAAATAGTAAATTAGGCATAATCAATTAAGCATTGACGATTATGATATTACCCAACTTTGTTTTAACAAAAGAGGACCGATTTTATTAATCTCGAGTCATAAACTAAATTTCTAGCATACCACGGGTGTTATTTGAGCTCTCAAAGTAAAAAAGATAGAGATATAATTCTTAAATCTAGATAGATCAGCGAGCAGAGTTAATAGGTGTGGGAGTGAACGAGGACAAGGCGAAGCAGCTTCTCTTATCGAACAAATAGTCGGAGCTCCCGCGTGTCGGCATCTACGTCACTAATTTTGAAGTGGCCAGAGACTTCGTTTATTTATAAACTAGCGTTAACACCTATAACAATGCCAGCCTTGAAATCCAACGGAGAATCTCTCTTTCCAACATGTGCTACTGTGAACTAAGTAGGTAATTGAGCAGTAAAGCCCTCTACCGCCGAAGACAAATCACACTTTTTAAGTCTCATATCAAGCTCGATGAGGCGTCCTTTGGAATATTTAAAAGAAAGATTCTACGCAAGGTTATAGGACCTTTGCGCTTTAGCGCCGGCGAGTATCGTAGGCGATGGAATAATGAGCTGTATGAGCTTCATGACGACGTAGATCGAGTGCAGCGAATAAAGATCCATCAGCACCGTGCGCTGGGTCATGTCGTTTGAATGGATACAAACTCTCCAACTTTGAAATTGTTTAATGACGTGCCAGCTGGTGGTAACGGAGGAAGAGGGAGCGTTGAAAATCTCAGGTGGAGAAGGACTTGGCATCACTTAGTATGCCCCACTGGCGCCGGTTAGCATAAGAAACAAACGGCGTCTTTTAAACTCGGCCAAAATCGCTTAAGCGGTTATGGCGCCAATCAAGAGGAAAATGGATCGGCTTTTAGATTATCGGCAAAATATGTCGCCTTACGTACTTTTGATATATTTGCAGACCGGTTGTTCGAAAATACCTTTACTGTATCTGCTGCAATTCTCTAAGGCAGATAAAAAAGAAAAAACATTTCGGGTAAAATGTAATAAACTCACTAAATAGCGGGATAACATTGAATTGAGCTTCAACATCTTTTTATTCTGCAGCACATATTTCAATACGGATGCAATTTCCGTAAAACCATTATGTGTGCCCTTGCAATTTCTTTTTTCTTTTTATATACAAAATATGGAAAAGGGAATTGCACTGAGAAGTACAACAGTCAGCCAAATTTATCAGACTCTAGTATGGTAAATAGCGGCTTCAGCAGATTTAGGCCATCAGAGACTAAACGAAAATGATGAGGCGGCCACTTACTTCAGTTGATTCTGTAAATCCCTCCAATAAATGTTGGATGCAATGTACAGCTGGTTGGTTGGCAAAGTGCGACCGGCACTCAGCCAGTCAAATAGCTATTGAGTCAGTCACACAATCATTGCCCAGCCAACCGCCGCCGCTTGCATTTGCTTTACACAATAGGTATGCATGTGTGTGTATAAAAATTATGAAGCATGAAAAACGCAGAAATATTGAATACGAAAATGCACAGAAATAGCCAAAAAATGTTGGTAAAAATCTGCGGAAAATTGATGTCAAAGCGTAGTAGATTATTGAGGCACATATGAAGCGTGCACTTCCCCTATGCTTGGCATTTCGAGAGCAGAGCGTGCTTTTGCAAATATGCACACACACACATACACATATGAGTAATACGAGCTCTAAGGGGCACTGTGGCATGAAATGAAATGAAAATGGCAGTGGCCACGAACGCTTTCACAAATCCTTCATGTGCTTCAATGCACAACTGCATTTAAATTTTATTCTATTTATTTTCTTATTATTTTCCCAGCGCAAATTTACTAGTAAGCATAGCACGCCGAAAATCGATAAAGCAGCTGCTTGCCA
The DNA here is from genome assembly GCA_037575425.1 of Anastrepha fraterculus. Classification (NCBI taxonomy): domain Eukaryota; kingdom Metazoa; phylum Arthropoda; class Insecta; order Diptera; family Tephritidae; genus Anastrepha; species Anastrepha fraterculus. Next base: position 23,850 of record JAYXIM010055477.1, on the reverse strand, counting down.
AAACGACTCCAATCGAGCAGAACAAGCGATGGTTTGGGAAGCATAGAAAGTGTTGCAGATAAAGGCGAGGGGAGTCAGGTAAATGAATTTTATACATACGAAATAAAATTTTCAATTGAAATAATCTTTCAAAAATTCGGAGTAGCTAACAAAAAAAGAGTACGCAACTGAGCGAATGCTTGTATGAATAAATCGGTTGGCTGATATTGGAGCAGAAGCAGGAGTGGGAGCAGCCACATGCGGCATTGGGAAGAGGCGATGAAACCAAAATATGCATATGCAAGGAATCCACTGAGCGAAGTATGACAAAAAAAAAACAGTCTCCCTGGCTACCCGCTCGGCCGCAGTAGAGACAAAGTGGCCTTTCACGGTGGATATTTTTTTGTATTAAATTAAACGTTAAAATATTTAGATGCTCTTTAAGAGCTTGATAACTTAAAATGATAATGGAAAACGGAAATAAAGTTGGAACACATATTTTTTCTTATAATATGGTAGATAATTTCATGGCATTTATTTCTTGAATACGATATCCGCCATATGTTAGCGACTGGACCATGATCAGTACAATTTTTAAATTCTTGAGTTTTCCAATAAATCCAAATGAGCGCAATCAGTAAAAATGCAACGTAAACGATGGTTATTTGGTTTCAATTCTTGCACGAGCAGTATTTTATAGCCACGTAAGATAAGATCCTTACGTCAAATTTTCCAAGTAGTCGAAGGTCGGGTCAGGTTGGGATAAATAGCTTCGCAAATAATGGCCCGCTTGGACAAAGAAGCAAATCGGCCCATTGTGATGCCATACAGTAGAAAAATAGAGGAGGAAGAAAAAGATCGAACAGGAGGGAAGAAATAAGGGGTTTTGGTGGCGAAGTACATACAATGAAAGTCACCAAGTGTGTAATGTAAATGTAAGTGTGTAACCTCCCATATCCGCAGATCTAACAAAAAAGTGGAAAACCAGAAGTCTAAATTTTAGCCGGACGAGAGCAGGACAGCTACGGGGAAGGGGCGGAGATGATTCCACCTCATCCTCCAGAGAGCTTCTGCAGAAAGGACTTGACACAATCCCAAGTCTCACCGCATGGATACCTAACGGACAATGCATGAGTGCGCACTAAATCAGCGCTCGCTGAGTTGACGACAGTCCCATCTTTCCAGTAGCTAGTCAAAGGTTCTCAAAGAAACCCCAAACATCTCATTTCGCGGTGAAACCGTCTCGAGAGTCCCCTGTCTAGTCAGCTCATCAGCCTAGCAGTTTCCCGCTATGGCACAGTGACAGGGGTGCCAAATGAGCATAATATTGAAGTACCCGGAGACAGTCGAGAGAGACGTCAAGCATTCTTCGACTAATTTCGAATTCAATTGCCGTCGGACTGCCGAAGTAAACATCCGTTATAGTAATTGTAGAAGTAAGCAATCAATCCGCTGCTTTTTTAATTATGGCTACCTCCACTTAGAAAATACTACAGGTAGTAGTCCCCCTAGCCTAAATTTGAGCTTGATGGGGAGCTCCTTGCAAAATACTTCTCCACCAACTCTTCCGTTCAACTTTGAAACAACCGTGTACTTGTTTGCCATGCTCTCTTCCCAAAATGTTGCCCATCGCCCACTCCTCCCTTTAGAGGGATATGAATGGAAAATGTACAGTTCGGGCCCAGCGAGGGTGAATATTGATCAAGCACCATGGGAATTGACTCTAAGTTTCTAAGAATACTAGAGTGTCCGTAGCTTAAGTCCAAATGATGAGTTTCAGGTAATTCACTCTGTCAGAGAGCACCAACGAAGCGAACGTCGTTGGGTGAAATTGAGCTCCATGTATTTTATATTTCCACCTAAATAAGTCCAGCTCCATATTCATAGGATTTACTGAGAGACCGCATTCTGCGATCAATTTCACAACAAGCCGAAGATAGCCCTGCATCAATTTTTTCAGAGTATCTAAAAACTTCCCTCTGACAATAACTTCATCTACTACTACTACTTCATCCATGTAGGCAACAACCTTGCAGCCGCTCCTCCCCAGCTTTTCAAGCAAACTGTCAAGAACAAAAACCCAGAGTAGGGGCGAAAGAACACCGTCTGGCGGAGCTGAAGGAAAAAGGCCAACAAGTTCATCATGAATACTAAAAAAAGTTTTTTTTTTCGGACAGTGAAACTCCAAACAAAAAATAATTTAGTTTTGAAACTTAAAAATTCCATCCAAATTTTGTAACCATTTGCGCGACTTTTGATGTGAGTCACTGTACTGGTATCTGTGCTACTAAATAAAAGTTCAGTTAGACAATACTTCATGGAGGGATACTTAGAGGAGGATACAGTATGTAAAAGGTAACCAAACGCCTTGTAAAAATGGTTGTTGTCCAAGAAGTGCATTTAAAAATTTTGTGGTACAGAAACTTCACATGTCACTAAAAAAAACAGAAAAAAACTATGCGTTGGTAAACTTAGGACGGTACCACTTGCCATACAGGGCATGAAACAATGGACCAGGACTCATTATGTCAGGCAACAATGAGGTCGAATGGCTGCCAAGATCTTGCGATTTGACCCCATTGGACTTCTTGCTCAGGGACTACAGCTGTGATCTATACCAATAAGTCTGCGACAAAACAAGTCATGGGAAATTTTGATATTCGCAACATGTGATCATGTGTAGGCTGAGGAGTCGCAGTGGAGCCGTAACGGATATTGTGCTTCATACATAAATGCCTTAGATTAAAAGTATTATAAAATAAAAATAAATCATTTTCACAAATTTTATTATGTTTTAGTTATAAAAGAATTCCTGTGGTCTTATTGAACCACCCTGCACACTAAAAGAAAAACTCAGGAAAAAAATTGATTCATAGTTATTCTAAAAACTCCTAATTTTTTCTTGTTGTTCACCCCTGAAGATATTTCGACATACATACCATCCTGATCAAAAAGTTTCCGGAACAACTGCCAGGTGACGCTCAAAGTCAAATAGGTTGCCATATCTTTGATTAACATTGATGCCAAATTCTATCGCTATGGCTTGACATTTATAACAGTTACGCCGTGTTGAGTAAATCTATGTTACCTCTAAACTTAAATCTACCTCTGTACAGTTTTTTAAATCGATTAGAATTTGCATCAACGAGTTTGGTTAAAATTTTGTGTTAAAAATTTATTCAATGGTGCAAAAATGCTAGAAATGTTGAGAGACTCTTTCGATACTCTAAAGAAAACAGGCGTTTACGAGTGGCCTGAACTCTTCCGAAGAGATCGTGCATCGAGGATGATGAACGTAGGAGCAGGCCGACGATATCGAAAACTGATGAAAACATGAATAAATTGAAATAAAAGATGATCATTAACCGGAAACTAAAAATAAGAGATTGGGCAGAGGACATGTACATTGCTTATACTGCAAGGTTGGTCACAAAGGATCTGAATTTTATTCAAAAAATAATTTAATGCAAAAAAAGGCCCACCTTATCGAAAAAGATATAATTTCCAAGGCTGAGTCCGACTCAAAATTCACCCAAGATACGCGGGTTTATGAGCATGACACATAATCCAGACAACAGCCGAGTGAGTAGAGAGCACCGAATGAGCCAAGGCAAAAAAAAAAAAAAAAACACGCGAAAGGGATGATCGCGGTTTCTATGGATCGCAACGGTATTGTACGACACGAATATTAGGCCTGAACTATTTTTTGGGCACTATGAGATGTTTATATGAAACAATTCGTCAAAAATGAAAGGATTTGAAAGAGAACAACTCGTGGATTTTGCTTCATGAATACGTACCGTTGCACAGTGCCATCATAATCTGTAAATTTTTTACCAATAACGAAACGAATACCATCCAACAGCCATCGAATTCACCTGGTATGGATTCCTGCGTTTTTTTTCTTATTAATCAAACCAAAAATCACTACGGGGAATCAATTCGGCGTTTTAGTAGCCAAAAGGAAGTAATGGAAAAATCGAAGACTCCTCTGATGGTTTTACCGAAAATAGAGTTTCGAGACCTGAATCAAACAGTGGCGTAGGAGCGTTGCGCTTGGTGGGAATTACTTTGAAGGCGATAATATCACTTTCTGAATATATTCCGGCAACTTTTTCATCAAGTTGGTATGTGTGTATATTATTTATTGCAAATATATTCTTCTTTCTTGTATTTTTTTCATTTTATACGAGTACTATCTTGAATCACAATCCAAAACCTAAAATTTCGTTTTTAATAAATTTAAAAATAACTGAGTGCCATTTTAATAAAACTCTTGAATTTGCAGACAAGTATCACAGCAGCTGGACCTGGGCACTTTGGGGAATTAAAGAGCAACTGCTCAAGCAGAGTCAAAAGCAGGTGAGCGAGCATTTTTCATAATCTCTATTTTAATACTTTTTCTTGCAAGAGTAGATGTACGAGTACATACATGTACGTGCACATGTCTATTTGTTTTTGTTATTGCTGAGGTTATGCTTTGTTATTTTTACTCTCCAGCGAGCCGTGAAACTGTGCCAATGCACAAATCTACACGCAAAAATTGCACAATACATACATACATGCATGTATGTGTAGGTGTCTATACCACTTTTGTTGTCCAAGAATGTTTTTGCCATGGATGCGAGTGTGCAGTAAGGCATGCAGATGAAAGATATTTGAGCGAATTGGGGGTGGGTCTCACACGTGCATACAACAATGCGTTGCATGAAGAGTGCAGGCGTAACTGTGGCAAAAAAAGACAAAGCAAAAAAAAAAAGAAGTAAAATATTTCAAAGCGAGGGCAGTCGCCTGTAGCCGGACATTTTGTCGTTTAGAAAGCGTGTGAATGCATATCTGTGTATGCCTCTATGCATTTATGGCACGATGAGTTTACACTCACGAAAAGTGAAAATATTATAAAGGCGATTTTGCTTATGGGGATGAGCGATCCCATTTGTGTTTCTATACATACCTACATACACACATCCATGCAGAGAACCACAATCAAGGTTGTTTCAAGACGCATATTTAAGTTTTTATATAACGGGTGTTTTTTATGAGCTTAGGAACCTACATGATACCACAAAAGAGAAATATTGTGAAATGAATTTTATTTTATTATAATCTGTGGTAGAAGATTTTTGTGAATTTGTGATATATCCGGCGTATGTTCGCCGCGGCTATGAGTTTGTGTAAAACGTAATTCGAAATGGATTGACCATACATTACGCAAACCATTTGCCGAAATCGCTAGACGAGCCATTTTATGGAACCCACAAGGCAGTAGACGTAGAGGAAAACCAGCTCATACCTAGAGGAAAAGGCAGCTGGATATCGAAATGGAGAGTCTCCAGCTAAATTGGAACAAAATCAAAACTCATGCAAACAACAGAACAGCTTTGAAACAACTTGTTCCAGCCTTTTGCTTCTTAAGTTCATATCGGTCCGTTAAGGAACGATATATATTTATACATATTGGGTAGTCGAAAAAGTCTTTTCGTATTTTGTCAATAGATGTCGTTGGAGTCATCTATCTCCAGTGCTACCAATCACATTGTGTCATATAATATGGTGTTAGAAAGGTGACATTTTAAGCTTCATTTAACCAAAAAAAAAAAGTTAAATTCGGAGAAGTTGAAAAAAAGTTATAGCTGTTCAAAAATGAGTGAAAATAATGAAAAAATTCGCTATATTTTGAAATTTTTTTTATAAAAAAAGGAAGAATGCCACGCAAGCCACCAATGAAATTTGTGAAGTGTACGGAGACGATGCTGTATCAGTTCGTGTAGCACAACAATGGTTCGCTCGCTTCCGTTCTGGAAATTTCGATGTGAAAGATGCACCTCGCTCCGGTTGACCTATCGTTGAAAAGGTCGATGAAATTATGGAAAAGATTGACCAGGACCGTCACATAAGCTGTCATGACATCGCCAAGGCACTAAACATTCATTATCAAACGGTTTTGAACCATTTAAAAAAGGCTGGTTACAAAAAGAAGCTCGAGTTTGGGTACCACATGAATTGTAAGTGAAAAATTTAATGGACTGAATTAACATCTGCGATTCTTTGCTGAAACGAAATGAAATCGAACCATTTCTGAAGCGAATGGTAACAGGAGACGAAAAGTGGAAATACGACAATAATGTGTGAAAAAGATCATGGTGCAAGGGTGGTGAAGCTCAACAAATGGTCGCAAAGCCAGGATTGACGCCTCGAAAGGTTATGCTGTGTGTTTGGTGGGATTGGAAAGGAATCATCCACTATAAGCTGCTTCAGCCTGCTCGAACGTTTAATTCTACACTTTACTGTCAACAACTGATAAGATTGAAGCAAGCAATCGAAAAAAAACGGCTAGAACTAATCAGCAGAAAGGGCGTCGTCTTCCATCAGGACCACGCTAGGCCACACACATCTTTGATGACTCGGCAAAAACTGGGAGAGCTTGGCTGGGAAGTTTTGATGCATCCACCATATAGCCATTTCGGTCAATGCAGAACTCCCTTAATGGAGTAAAGTTGTCTTCAAGAGAAGCCTGTGAAAAGTACTTGTCGCCGAGAAACCACAAAAGTTTTACACTGATGGAATAATGTCTCTAGAAAAAAATGGCAAAAGGTGGTCGACATGGATGGTACATATTTGGTTTAATAAAGTTCATTATAAATATAAAAAATATTAGTTGAAGTTTGATTAGAAATACGAAAATACTTTTTCGACTACCCAACAGTTTGTCGGACTTGAAACGTTAAACATAAAAACATAAAAATTAAGGTTATTTCTTCTTGATAGGCGACTAGTGAGAGCTTGTAAAAGTTTCGATTTAAATTGTATTATAGCAGAATAAATATATAAAACACAAAAGGGAGGTAAGTCGGCAGAAAAGTTCAGTATTGTATGCGCCCCGCTACAGGGTGAACGATATGAAGTGTTACCAACTCAAAGTGAATAAAATGTTTGTGTATCGCACTATAAAACGTTACAATGACGTTACAAAACGCTATGCAGGTGAACCAAAGAAAACCGCAACAACGCCAGAAATGGTTCGGAAAGTGGCTCGACTTGAACGAAATCCACGCCGAAGTGGAAGAAAAATGGCTAAAGAACTGAAAATATCGCGAGACAGCATTCGCGGAAACCAATAAGAAGTGATCTCTGACTACTAATTGTAGGGTATATAAAGCACTCTGGCCAAAAATGAATCTTAAAAGGACAAAATGTCTGCTTGGATTCAACAGATCAACTACAATCGACTTCACAGGTGTTATAACGGGTCACTGCACCATTTGCACCTTAGCCAGTAGAATGGGTGTACCTCACACTGCCTTCTGCAGGAGTTGTGGAGATGAAGACGAATTTGAGTCGGTACAACAACTCCTCTGTGAATGTCCTGCATTTCAAAGAAATTGTGCCAAATATCTTGGCGATTACTTCTTCAAGGATCGGAGAAATTAGCAAAATGTCTCTCTGAAGAGACATAGTTATGGAATGGAAATCAAATGCAGGTACACAATGAGCCCTAGACATACCGAGTGTATTGTCTTTTACAAGCAACCTGGCAAACCTAACCTTGTTTTTTGTACTTACTTTTCAGTTTTCCATACAAAATGTTAAATAAAAAATTTTGTATTATAGTTTGTAACTCACACTCCTATTTTTTTGCACAGCAGAGAAGCAAGTCTCGCACAGAATTGAAGGTGTAAAAAAACTTTAGTCACGCACTAGCTCATATGTTTCTCTGTAATATTAGCTCCATAAAATAAATTAAATTACTGTCGAAAAAATATTATCAAAACTATTAATTTTCTATGTCTCTGGCAACCTCTAACCACTTTCGAAATCGTTTGTAAAAATGTGAGCAACTAATGGGATGGGATTCAAGAGCTGAAAAGCAATTTATTCTGAACTAGCAAACCCGGCCCCCTTCGCTGGGCACACTAAAATAGAATAGATATGGTATAGAACAGAAAATATATGATTTTCATATTATTTATTTCTTTATTCTTTATTCAAGCGCTTTGGCATAAACAATATTTTTTGTTTTTCTATTTGTTTTTGAGTAAATATAAAATATAAATTGAAAATCAGGAAAAAAGAAGATTGTTTTTAAATTTCAAATCAACGCATATGAATAAACAATCGTCTTTTTTCCTGATCATCCATGAATTTTTCGTTTCAATTTATATGTTTTATTAAGCATTGGAGCTTTTTTAACCATTACCCATTTATATTTTTCAAAAAAAAAAAAAAACGAAAAAACTTTTTTTTCCACGAACACATAATTTCATTCGGATTTCATATTAAATTCTCAAATTTCGTAAGAAATTATTCACTGTTCCAAAATCCACTCCAAAATTCACAAACAATTTTCACATGTTGCACTTACGTTTTTTCCTTATGGCATCCAAATCAGAAAGAAATATTGACACATTGTAACTCACACTGTCAATTTGACAGTTCAGTTCCGCCCCAAGCGTTAAAAAAGTAAGCGACTTATGGCTGGTTCAAAAGAACGCTGTACCCGTTGCCAGTGCTCCGAATTACAACCAAACTTTACGAAACCCATTTTCAATACTTACTTAACAAAGTGCGTAAGTTTGGTTTAATTCGGTGCAAAGACACGGCGGGTCCACGTTTTGGCATATATTTCGAGACCCTAGTCATCAATAGGTATCGAAATTACCCCGTATTAAAGCACTTATCAACAGCTTTCATTTGATATCCATATTGTACAAACACATTCTAGGGTCCACGTTTTGGTCTCTATCTCGAGACCCTAGTCACGGAGCGGATGGAAATACTCTGGACTAAAGCATTCACCAACAGCTTCCATTTGATACCCACATTGTACATACACATCCGAAGGTTACCCGGGTCCACGTTTTGACCTATATCTCGAGCCCTATTTCCAAAATAAAATATAATCCATGTTACTCGTGGATGATGTAGCTTTCGAATGGTGAAAGAATTTTTAAAATCGGTCCAGTAGTTTTTGAGCCTATTCATTACAACCAAACAAACAAACAAACAAAGTTTTCCTCTTTATAATATTAGTATAGATGAATACTTCTTGTACATACATAGGTATTACATGAAATATACGAGGTATGTTTAAAAATTAAGGTGGCAGTTTATTTAATTTATTTATTCATCAATATCCCTTGCAAAGCAATACCCCGCTAACATATTGCACTTATTTATTTATTTTATTTAATATAATATATAATATATAGTACTTTTATGCTAGCACTTTTTCCAAACCTCGAACCACCTTTCACCAAGATGCATTTTGGTATGGCCCGAGCTCTTCCAATGTTGCTGACTTTATCTCCACAATTCGGACAAATCTCCATCTTTTCTTAGACATTTTCTGTTTACGGAACAAGAAAAAGTTGTAAGTGACCAATTTTAGTGAGTACGGTTGCCAAGACAAGATTACGGTAATATTTTTATACTATCGATGTCATATTAGTAGGCTGGAATGTGTCGGAAAAGCCTTTATGCGTTTTGCTTTGCGGTGAAACGATATGAAGTGTTACCTATTCGAAACACCAGAACTTTTTTGTGTGAAATTAGTTTTGATTGATTTCAAAGACAAAATTGTTCAATAATGATTACAATTTTAACATAACGGGTGATCAATCATGAGGTGATTTTTTCAATAGTTAAAAAAAAGAAAAATGTAAATTATGTTCAAAACCTTTATTTATCATTTGAAAGGACATTCTTTGACATTTACTTTTTGAATATGACTTCATTCAAATGTTGGCCGCAACTACGCTTAAGGTGGTCCATTCTGAAGGTCCAATTTTCAATCACTCGTTCGAGCATTTCGACTGGTATGTCGTGAATAACACGCGTAATGTTGGCTTCCAGAGCTTCAATCGTAGCTGGTTTATCAGCATAGACCTTGGACTTCACGAATCCCCAAAGAAAAAAGTCCAAAGGTGTGATATCACAAGATCTTGGTGGCCAACTCACAGGTCCTAAACGTGAAATCAGCTGCTCTCCGAAATGACTTCTCAATAAAGTCATTGTTTCACGAGCTGTATGGCAAGTGGCTCCGTCTTGTTGAAACCAAATGTAGTAGAGATCATTAGATTCAATTTCAGGTAGCAAAAAGTCCGATATCATGGTACGGTAGCGAGCACCATTCACAGTTACGTTGCGGCCATCATCATTTTTGAAAAAATATGGACCGATGATTCCACCAGCCCATAAACCACACCAGACCGTTGTTTTCTCTGGGTGTAAAGGTAGCTCTTGAACCTGTTCTGGTTGCTCTTCATCCCAAATACGGCAATTTTGCTTATTGACGTAACCATTGAGCCAGAAATGCGCCTCATCGCTGAACAAAATTTTGCTCGAAAACAGCGGATCTTCTTCAATCTTTTCAAGAGCCGAATCAGCAAAACGGTGACGTGCAGGAAGGTCATTTGGCTTTAGTTCTTGTACGAGCTGTATTTTGTATGCTTTTAAATGAAGATCCTTCCGTAAAATTGACCAAGTTGTTCCATACGACAGTCCAAGTTGCTGAGAACGGTGCCGAATCGATTCATCGCGGTTTTCACGTACACTCTCTGCTACTGCCGCTATATTCTCAATGCTTCTTGCTGGACGTGGTCTATTCGGTCGAGAATTATCCACCAATGAATATTCGGATTCAAATTTGTTGATGGTATGTCGAATAGTGTTTAAGGCAGGCCGATTATGTTGACCATAATGCGGTCTAAGCGCACGAAAAACATTTGTCACAGAACGCTGATTTTCATAATACAGTTGAACAATTTGTAGACGTTGTTGCGGTGTGAGTCTTTCCATGATGAAATGCCAAACGCTGTTCAACAAATCCACGATGACAGTTTGCCACAACTCGCGCGCGATCTGTAAAAAAAACGCAAATGAAAAAAACTCCTCTTAATTGATCACCCGTTATATTCACTTTAGCTCGATATGACCACCTTTTGCCTTGACTATAGTCTTCAAATGGTCAAAAAATGAGTTGCATGCTGCACGAATGCGATCTAGAGGTATTTTGGCCCAATCTCGTATAATCGATTTTTTCAGTGCATCCATACTGGCATATTTTTTAGTCCTCACCTTGCTCTCCAAAATGGACCAGATGGAATAGTCCATCGGATTTGCGTCTGGCGGCTTCGAAAGCCATTGTGTGGACGAAATGAAGTGTCGAACATGATTTTTTAACCATTTTTGGTTCACACGAGCTTTATGAGACGGTGCCGAGTCCTGTTGGAACGTCCATGGTCTACGACCGAAATGTTTGCGTGTTCACGGCTCTAAAGCAGTTTCTAAAACTATTTCCCGATAATAAGTCGCATTCACTTTGACATCAGGCTCGATAAAAACGATTGGAGAGCGTCCATCAGCGGTCACTGCGGGCCTAACCATTACTTGCGATGGGAAATTGCTTCGAGTGGCCATACGTAGACTCAAATTCTCGTATGAGCGTTCGGTCAAGTAAACACGTTCGTTTTGAGTGTTTACTTGTATGAACTGCTCAATTAGGAAATTTGTTTCATCAGAAAACGTAATGTTAGGAAATTCGCCACGTTCGTGCAAGCGCAACAACTCCTTTGCTCTTTCGCACCGAACTTTTTTTGCTGGGTGAAAGATCGTATGCTTTTTGGAACTTGTAAGCCTTGACCTTGAGCTCATTTTTCGATATGCGTCGAATGCTGTCTTCCGATATTTTCAGTTCTTTGGCCATTTTTCTTACACTTCGACGTGGATTTCGTTCAAGGCGAGCCTTCACTTTCCGAACCCTTTCTGGCGTTGTTGCGGTTTTTTTTGGTCCACCTCCATAGCGTTTTGCAATGCTTCCAGTATCATTGTAACGTTTTATAGAGCAATACACAAACATTTTATTCACTTTGAGGGGACTGAGCTCATAAGCAATGGCTGGTTGTAATTTTCCAGCTCCACTATTACGTTTGAATTCCATCACAGAAAAAAAAAAAAAAATTCAACAAAACTGAGACGCAAATGCTTTTGATGGCTTATAAACAATGTATTGAACTGTCATTAGCACAATTTTGACGTTGATGTCATGAGCTGTTTTACATATACAAGCAGTGTGAAATTGGTAACACTTCATATCGTTCACCCTGTATATAACTTCCGGAAAGATTTCGATTTACTTTCAGAGTAGTTACAAATTTTTCCGCTGAAAAAGCATCCACAATAGCTAATGACGCACTCCTTAAGTTTTTGCCTAAGAATTTTTGGCTTTAGAACTGCATATCATCTCCCGTTTAAGCATTTGTGGCGCTTCTCTTGCAAAATGTGGTGCGAGGTTGCATATTTCCCTCTTGGAATCTCTTTCAGTCCTGCGCAAAGTTTTGCAAATTTATTAATTGCTACTGTACAAAAAAAAAATTTTAAATATGAGCATACGCAACATCGCTAGTTTTTCTAATTTTTTAATTTAAAATTCTTAATTCCTTGGCCAGAAAAAAAAATTAATTAATTCCATTCCGTTGGTAGAAATGTGCAACTCTGCATTGCAAATTTAATGACTTTACTGTTTTTATTTGTTGCTGCTGTTGCAGCTGCAGAAGCAACTGTTGGTGGCACATTTGCATGCGCAGCCACACGGTCACATTGCCACATTTGCACATTTTAAATGTTTAAATTGCTGGCGAAAATTGGCACGTGGATGATGGCCGCGTGAGACACACTCACACGCACACACAAACGCATCCACATGCACATACAACCATATTTTGGGGGGCAAGAGTTTGAGTGTGTGTGCGCTTGTGTTGCAAATGTTGCATGCTATTTGCTTTGTGCGCACAACAAAAACAACAATGCATATCAATTCGTCGCTGTTGGTTTTTCTGAGGTTTCCACTCGCACCCCTATGCAGTGTACACACTGAATCAAATACGCTAGCGAATGCGCGCATACATACATACATACATATGTTGGTTTTTGCTTGTTGCTCTTTCTTATTGTTGTTTGTGTTGTTGCTGTTGGTGCTGCTGTTTAATTAATTCACTTTGCGCAATTAGTTTTGATGTGTTGCACATTTAAATTAATTGCACCGCTTGGGTAATTGCCTGCCATTCAACACTAAAAGCACACGCACACACACATACAAACTTGCACACGCGCACGATTGCCATTTCTTGCACCCTTACCTATAACTTTCTACTTCATTTGCACAACTAGAGAATAGTTTTTTTGTCTTCCAATTCATTAAGCGTTGCCGCGTTTATATGCATCCCCCATCGCTCCCATCACTCCGTTCAGTCTCATAGCCGCCGCACGTTATGCCTTGACAGAATTTCAAGTGCTAAATTTCCTTATAATTTGTTGTTGCCTGTTAAAGTGCATATGTACGTGTATGTGTTCATAAATACGTATTTATGTAAATATGCATATGTATGTGTGTGTGTATGAATGTATGCATAAATGTTGCAACTGATTGTGCATGCATGACAGCGTTGTAAATTATTTTGGGAGCAGACGTGGACCGCCGCGCGTCGTGGGGAATTCAACACTTCAAATGAGGCGAAAACGAAACAAGCCAACAACAACTGAATGTGAACAGTAACGCCAGCAATAATGGTTGAGATATATGTATATCAACAACACACACACACACACACTCCTCAGCAAAAGCATTCATTCTTCCACACTCATGCCTCCAATTACGAGCTGCTGCCTCTCGCCTGCCAACAAAAGAAACATCAGCAATTCTTGCGTAAATTGTTCTGGTGTTTCACGAATTCCATCGAGAAAATGTCTTCACTCTTTCGCCTGCTAACGCTGAATGTTGACAGTGAACTACAACAACAACTATGGCAATAACAAGCGCACAACCCAACAGTTAAACGCCAGTTTCGGTTTGGCTTGTTCGTATGCAAAAGGCCATTGGAGAATTGAAATCCTTTTGGGAAATTTTGCGCTGATTTAATTTAAAGCGCAGATTCGCATATTTTCCTTATCAGAGGAATTGGTTTTGCTGCCTCATTTGATGATTTTCGGCGTGACCCCTGTTTATATATGTACATACATATAAATTATTTTATTCGAGCTGATTGTTACATTTTTTGGATTGTAAACAGCAAGCCGTGCGATTTTGTTGTTTTTAAAAATCAGTTCATAATTCATTTAGCTTTTGAGTTATCTGTTCAGGTTTTTCAGTGATAAAGACATATATTATCTGTTCTATTGCACCCCAAGCTATGAGACGGATAGCATCGCCATCTCGACAAAAAAATTATTGAAAGTGGAACAGGCAATTTGTAATAGTACCAAATATCTTCTCATATCTTACTTATATCTGAATACATTCTTGACCTCGAAAATTTTTCCTAAATCTTGGAAAAAGGAAAATATTATTCCAATAAAGAAAGCGGATGGCGACTATCGATAGATTGCAATATTACAATTTTTTTCTAAAGCTCTTGAGCATATGGTGCATTGCCAGATAAGAAATGGTAAACACGTTGAAGTGCTGCATAGATCCAAAGGAGCTGCCCTACGGCACTCTTAAAAGTTTCAAACGATATTAGACCAGTGTTACCAATGCCAATAAATCTGAGTCGCTAGGGCCAATATCAAAAGTCGCTAGAAAGTCGGTAACTCCCTCAGGGGCGGATCCTAAACTTCATTCTGAGAGGTGCACAAGAGACCAGCTGCGGGCTTAAAATGTTTAGATGAATCATAATTCAACCAGTAATATCAACTCTACTGAAATTTGAGATCAACGGAAGTTAGTTTCAATCTCCTAAAATACTGCTTTTTTTCAGAGGTAAATCCATTAATTAAGCAACCTCGAGATAGATTTTAATATTTTATATTTACTTAAAATGAATTAAAAAGTAAGTAAGCTAGAGGATAGTAAACAATAAAAAACTGAATAAATAAATAAATAAATAATACAACGTTTGTTTTTGATTTTTGTTGATTTCATAAAAAATTTTAAGGTAAAAATAAATTTAAAATTTCAATTATAGATCGATAATTTATCAACGATAACACACCAATAGGTAGTGCTTTATTTTAGCTATAGTCAGTAAATTGTTACTCTAGAGTATGGAAGGTAAAGGGCATTCACGGGTAACCAAGTTGACAGAAAAGTATCTATTGCCTAAAACGATTTTGATTTGCTCTCCAAAGTCGCCAGATAAGTCGCTAAATCATTTTTGTCGTCAAAACTTTTTGTTTTGTTGCCAAGACTCAAGCAAAAGTCGTCAATTCTAGCGATAAAGTCTAATACAGTGTAGACTCAGTAAGTGACCTTTTTTACTTTAAGGGGGGACCCTCATTTATCGGGTCAAAAAAATCGATTTTTTGGAAATAATTTTAATCTATTCTACAACTATTTAAGAATATACTTTCAAAATTTCAAGTCGATATCTGTATTTTTGAAGGAGTGACAAAATTTTTAACAGGACGCGACGGGTGGCCTGATCGCCTGTATCCAAAACTTTAAACGCGTTTTTCTCGAAACATCATTTTTCGATTTTGTGTACACAATTGAGAACGCTGTATTGAACCAATCAGGCTTTACAATAGCTCATTTTAAAGATAATTAAATTGTTTTCAATGTGACATTAAGTGTTTTTTTAAAAAAAAAGATTTTCATATTTTTTTGTAATTTTAAAGTCAATTTTTATGCATGAAAAATCACTTTTAACATAAAACTGGGTAAAAAATATCAATTTCGACATTTTTTTTTAAATCAAAATGTCACATCGAAGGTATTATCCTAAAGTTTTAAAAAAAATTTGGTTTTTTTATTTCAGAAAAAAATTCAGAGCGCTAGAATGTACACAGATAGAATGAGGTGCCATGGACGAGGTGTATATTTCCATACTTAAAATGTTTTTTTTCTTCTCCGAAAATTTTTGTAGACAGTCAAGACATTTATTAAAGTACTTTATGAATTACAAAACGTTTGAAGTTATTTTACCTGAGAAAAAAATTCCCAGAAAATTTTACATTTAAAATTGCGTATGCACCAGCGGTTCCCAATCGTTTGCCTCCACCAATTCCCGGATCGCTCTTGTTCGATGTGACGGTGCATTGTCATCAAGAAAAATTACTTTGTGACGTCGATCGGCATATTCTGGGCGTTTTCGTTGTTAGCGCTGTTCAAATCGGCCAATTGTCATTGGTAGCGTGCACCGTCAACTGTTTCACCTGGTTTTAATAGCTCGTACCAAATCATACCACGCTGATCCCAGAAAACACACAGCATTGCCTTGAGGCCGAAGCGATTTGGTTTGGCCGGGCGGACCATACGATCGTTTACGCTTGAGATTCGAGAAATACACCCATTTTTCATCACCCGTAACGATTCGATGCAAAAAAGACTTCCTTTTGAACTGGGAGAACAGCATTTCATAAGTGGTTCTTCGGTTCTCTTGATGCCTTTCAGGCAGTTCATGCAGGATCCATCTTCCGACGTTTAAAATCATGTCCATATCTTTCAAACGTTTGGAAATGGTTTTTTGGGTCACTTCCAACTGCCATCAGTTTTTGCGTTTGAACATCATCTTCATCCAACAATGCTTGCAATTCGGCGCCCTCAAACTTTTTCGGTGACCGGCCACGGTCTTCGTTCTCCACGCTAAAATCACCACTTCGGAATTTTTCAAACCACCTAAAGCACTGTGCTCTACTTAGAGTATATCCACCATAAGCTTCTATAAGCATTTGATGAGCTTGAGAAGCGTTTTTCTTCAATTGAGAACAGAAAATCAACGATGTCTGCAAATCGTAGTTTGAAGGCACGAAACTCGACATTTTTAAGAGCGACAAAAATCCATTGTTGTAAGAAATGTAACAAACAATGAACTGAATATTGTTGACAGATGACTGATGAAAAAAACAAGACTTTTCAGAAGGTTTAAAAATACTCCTAGCGACATCTCTGGACTAATAGCTGAAAGTCTCATTTCATAGGTATATACCTGGTATATATAAAATACAGCTCGTGGAAGAATTGAAGTCAAATGACCACCGTTTGATGATTGGGTTCATTTAAATTTATTAGAAAAATGATTTAAATGTTTGACTCATCGAATGTCCCATGTTACTCGTAAATGCGGCGGACGTATGCCGGAAATCATATTCAAAATATAAATGTCCTGAAATTAACTATCAAGATTATAATAATAAAAAAATCAATTCGATTCAATTTATTTCTCAAGCTCTTAAAAAACACCCTCTACATTATGACCTGCTTATTCTGATTAAATATTGTGATGTTCATGTTTATTCAGATGATGTCCAGTACCATGTACCACTTCATATTCACGCAAGAGAGCCTCCCCGCCTCTATGTATAGCGAGCAAGGAGTAAAACCAACGGTTCTGCTGCCATCGCCATCGCGAGAGGGCGATCAATGCTCGAGTGGCAAAGAAGATGGGAAGAGTTATCTAAAGGGCGATGGACGTATGCACAAGCTAATATCACGAAGAGTGGATGAACAGAAAACATAGTGATACCGATTACGAACGCAGATACTTTACTGCTTTATGGCATACTTCCACCGCTTTCAGTTGGCCCATAGTCTGTTTTGCTCAAGATGCCCTGATGCGATCGAAAGCGGGGAGTACGTGATTTTTTATTTTGATCGCTTCGCGCGGGAACGTGTAATACTTGAAAGAGTTTTGGGACACGCACCTAGTCCTATAAATCCCACAGGGGACATGGGCTCCTCCAGTCCTACATAGGTGAGAGGCGGTTCTTGCGTTTGCTGGAAAAATAATGGTACGGCTTCAATTCATTGAATGGAAGCGCAAGGCCCCGCAGCAGGGGGTTGAGTTGTAAGTACGACATGAAAATGAACGGTTTCTGGGCAGGACGACGACAAACGCTGACATTTAAGTTAATCACTCACAATAGCATTAGACAGAAGCAAGACTATTTTCCTTAAATATTGCGATGTTCCACATCCTTCAGAACCACCTATGAAACAGTGGCAGGAGGGGACACTATCGCAGGCGTAAGATCTCCATACGTCCATAAGGGAGAGTACCTGGTTGTGTCGATAGACATATACGCTGCTCCACCTTGATGAAATGCTTACAGCGCTCCTACGGTCGAAATCAGCCGAGGAGGAGGAATATTATAGTGTTAGTGGACGTATGCCCCACATACCCCTGGTGCGACGGCGCCTTTCATGATGTTTCACATATATTGATTTTAACCTCATACCCTAAAAAAAAATGATGTCCAGTTGTTTTGTAGTTGTTCCTTTGACTCCATTAATGTATTAGATTTTGGCTAAATGGTTATAAATTTTAAGTCAGTATTTAAATTATTAATACAAGGTGATACAAAATTAATCACCCTCTAGAAAAAATATTTAATTTTTGCACTATTTTGCGTCACCTTATATTAACAATTTAAATGCGGACTGAAATTTATAACCGGGTGGGCTGCTGGCAATAGATTAAATCTCAATCCAGATAAATCTCGGAGCATCAGTATTAAAAACAAACTGTGCCAGTTATACTACAGAAGTTAGACTAAATAATGCTGCGATTAAATATCGCTGTCCAGTAAAGGGTGGTTAAGTTTTAAGGGCCGGTGTTGATTTTAAATAAAATACATTTTTTTTAAGAAATTATTCTAATTTTTCTTTATTATTATAATACTGTTATGACTCAATTACGACTAAAACAAAATATCGGCCAAATGACCGCCACGACTTCGGCGGCACAACTCCATCCGATGGTCCAAATTTTCGATGACGCTGAGGCATAATTGAGGTTCTATGCCGTTCATGTGCCAATTATCTAATCCTTTGGCTCTTGAATTGTTACTGGCTTATCGATGTACACCTTTTCTTTCAAATAACCCCGAAGAAAGAAGTCCAATGGTGTCAAATCACATGATCTTGGCGGCCAATTGACATCGCCGCGACGTGAGATTATTCGGCCATCAAATTTCTCGCGCAAAACAGTCTTTGTTTTGTTAGCTGTGTGACAAGTGGCACCGTCCTGTTGAAACCACATATCGTACACATCCATATCTTCCAATTCGGGCCATAAAAAGATCGTTATCATCTCACGATAGCGAACACTATTCACAGTAACTGCCTGAACGGCCTCATTTTGGAAAAAATACGGCCCAATGATGCCGCCGACCTAAACCGCACCGAACAGTCACTCTTTGTGGGTGCATTGGTTTTTCGGCAATCACTCTTGTATTATCATTCGCCCAAATGCGGCAATTCTGCTTAGTGACGAATACACTGAGGTGAAAATATGCCTCACCACTAAAATCACGAAGTGCGCGATATGCATTTTGATTTGAACGCCCGTTTTCATAATAAGCCTGAATAACTTTAACGCGTTGCTCGATTGTGTATCTTTCCACGGTTCAAATCAAATTAGTCTGTAAATGAAAAATGTCAAATAAAATGCAGAAAAAGCTTGACGTTTAGGTGCGGTTCACATTCAATGGAATAAACTCATCAGTAACATTTGTTTTAACGAAAAACAACAACAAACTCACCAGACCTGCACTATTTGTACTATTCAAAACGTGAATCTATAGAAGCCGGACTCATGGACCCATGGACTAATGACAGACTTCAACTCCACCACATGCAAATGCATTCTTGAGAGCGATATTCCATCGCTTCAAAAAATATTACAATTTGACTCGCCCGAGCGAATGAATTTTTGTCAATCAATCAAAATATTATTTTTGGTGTTCCTTGGTCCACTGCAGACGAAGTTCTCTCAATGACGCTTGTTGGCAACTCTGTTTTATAGCGCACGCTTACACACACACACATCACGCGTACTCTTGAAAAGCCTTCTCGAATGGGCGGCTAAAAGCAAAAATGGTAAAGAAAATCTGAACTGCCAGGTATTCTATTCATTTAGCGTCTTTGTAACTGAGGTGGGCGCGCCAAATATACGGGCGGACGTTGCTCCATCCGCTTTGGCATGCAAAAATGCGGAAATTACAAAATCAAAAGCAAATGTCAGAGCTGCGCACCGTTGGCTTAGCAAAACTCTACGTACGCCACGTTAGTCCTGCAGTGAAAGTGACATTTTTCAGCACAATATTTTTCATCGCATAGCCGCTCTGTAATTGTGGGCCGGCTGTGACGATGAAAGGCTTACAAACTTGGCTACAAAACAACTAGCAATTTGGAGCAGCGCGGGAATCTGCTACAGGCAAACATGTGTCTGTAATCTTGACTTTTGCTTGGCTTTTGTTTTACGCGCTGCAAGCGACCTTTTGACGCTCAACTAGGCAAAACATTCAACAACAGCAGTTTTGTTGCATTTCTTCTTTGCCCCATTCATTGAAGAGCCAGTCCGTTTCGGAGCTTTTTTGTGTTTTTATGGCGCTGTCTTTTAACGCTGGCGCTAACAAATTTCACCGTGTCAAGCAAGACATGTCATTTTTTCACTGCGAATTTTTTTCTCGCAATTCGTGTGCAGAAGTCAGAGGGAATAGACGTTTGACGCTTAAATGCATTAGTGTTAAATCATGTTTCTATTTGTAGGTAGATGAGCAGCAAGTCAAGAGAGAAATGCGAAAAATGGAGTAAGCTTGGGATGAATTTACTTGTTTTTGTTATTGTAAGATCCTTATGAATTCTGGTGTAGTTGGAGCTAAATGTTTGGTACATGTTTGTAATGACTGGGAAATGTGAACTTCTTCCTGGAAAATGTAACATTTTTCCGACACTTCCTTATAGACCTTTCGGTTAATTCGATTTCAGTTATTGTTTCGTATTATTTCAACCTGTATAAAATTAGGTTTAGAAGGTATGCACTTTTAAATCTCTATACAAAATCTACTATTTTGAAATACGAGGCGGCCGCAGTAGCCGCATGGGTTGGTGCGTAACGGCCATTCTCAAATGCCTGGGTTACAATTTCCGTGCATGGAACAACAAAAATTTGTTATAATAGCAACTCCCCTTGGCAGGCAATAGCAAGCCTCCGAGTGTATTTCTGCCATGAAAAAGCTCCTCATAAAAATATTTACCATTAGGAGTCGGCTTAGAACTGTGGGTCGCTCAATTTGTCGAACAACAACAAGACGCACGCCACAAATAAGAGCAAGGGTTTGGCCAAACACCCAGATATATATCTTCTTCGATAACGCGATTGAAAAACGCGTAAGCGGCTATCTCCTCCAACACAGAGGAGGCCTTCTGAGCGGTATCGCAGCTGGTACCGCCTCGAATACTTTCAGAGCCGGAGCGTTTGTATCCATTCGGACAACATGACCCAGCCAACGTAGCCGCTGGATCTCTATTCGCTGCGCTATGTCTATGTCGTCGTAAAGCTCATACAGCTCATAGTTCCATCGCCTGCGATATTCGCCGTTGTCAACGTGCAAAGGTCCAAAAATCTTACGCAGGATCTTTCTCTTAAACACTCCAATCGTCGCTTCATCGGATATTGCCATCGTCCACGCTTCTGCGCCATACGTTAGGACCGGCTTGATGAGAGCCTTGTAGAGTGCTAGTTTTGTTCGTCGAGTTGTTGTTTGTACTTATATAATATATATTACCCGGGGTATAGCTATCGAGTAACTAAATTGACGCTCTAAAACATTTAACATAAAGTAAAAGCATGCCAACTTGTGCTAGCTCCTTCAGAAAATGGGCCCGCCATCCCTTTCACTGCTTGAGGGTTCAGAAGTTTTCCTCCTTTTAATGAAGATTTTACTTAGGAGACAGATAGAAGGTGCACGCCGCAAATGGATGGTCTCAAACTGGGACAATGCACTTGGCTGGAAAACTCTTCACAGAAAAAACACCTTTTTTCTTGATAGATGAACAATTTCTTCTTCTACAAGCATATCAATCAGGCAGATAGACACAAGTTCCCTATTAGGAGACTAGACATTCTAGCCCTTGAAACTATTATCGTAGTCGTCAACAAATATGAGGCATTTTATCCGAGGCTTTGCTTTCATATTCATTGTAAGGTGGTTTTGCGTGACGCGTTCTACGCCGAACACTCAAAATCAGTCGGAGAGATCTACATTTTAAGTACATATTTGTACAGCGACAAGTGAGACACGATACAAGACAAATGAGAACTTGCAGTCGGACCTCCTTGTAGACAGACGTTGCCTACTTTGGTGCACGTCGAAGTGGTTTTACTACAGGGAAACGCAATATGGTAATGTGATTGCATTATATTTGGCAGGAAAATCAGAGCCAGCGATTGTTCGTAACCCCGAGCAACTTAAAATAAATAAAGTTTTTGTTTATCGCACTATTACTCGTTAGAATGATACTGGTAGCATCGTGAAACGTCATGGTCATCAAAAGACGGCAACGTCACGTGAAATGGGTCAAAAAGAGAAGAAGCGACTTGAGGAAAATCTCCGACGAAGTGCCAATCAAATCAAAGTCAAACCTTACAAGATCCCAAAGGTGCATGGTCTTACACCAAAGAAGTAGCAAGTTAGACTTGAGAGAGCAAAGGAGTTGCTTCGATTGGTCGAAAGCGGTCAATTTCGGAACACTGTGTTTTCTGAAGAGACAATTTTTCAAATTGAGCAATTCGTAAACCCCCAAAACGATAAGGTTCATTTGACCGACCGTTCATACGAGAATTTGAGTCACCGATTAGCCACCAGAAGGCGGCACCCGGCACAGGTAATTGTTTGGACCGCTGTAACCACAGATGGGGGCTCTCCAATCGTTTTTATCGAGCCTGGTGTCAAGGTAAATGCGAAATATTATCGGGAAAGCAAATTTTTTGGTGGCAGACTATGGATGTTTCAACAGGACTCGACATCATCTCACAAAGCTCGAGTGACCCAAGAATGGCTAAAAGACAACGTTCCGAACTTCATAACGTCCACATAATGGCTCTCAAATTCACCACACACGAATCCGATGGATTATTCTCTGTGGGCCATTTTGGAAAGCAACGTCCAAACTAAAAGATTCACCAGTCTCGAGGCGCTGAAAAAAGCCACTGTCCGCGAGTGGGCCAAAATACCTGCAAGTGACGTTCGGACAGCTTGCGATTCGTTTCTAGACCATCTCAAGGCCATACTCAAAGGCAAAAGGTGGTCATATCGAGCAAAAGTAAATTGATTCGATTGATTGATCGAATAAAATAAATTTTCCAAACTAAATTTATGGCCCTTTTAATTGGTTACATTTCGAGTGGCGGACTCTGTAATATATACGCCCTATCTTCATGTCGGGAGCTATGGGCTTTAATATATTTCATGAAATAAATGTGCAATTATTATTTTTTCATTGTATTATGAAACAGAAACAAAGGCATTTAACTGGTTCTAAATATGCATGAAGTAGCAAAATCATACTAAAAAATTCAGTTACTCACCAACTTTTCAACCTAGAAAAACCAAGCAAAATAGCAAAATTTCCAAACCAAAAATAGGCACATAATCTTAAGTATTTAAGCTTAAATTAAATTTTCTCCCAGACCTCAGCATCAAACACATTCACATACACATTCCCATGGTGGTGGTAGTAGTTAACCAGCTACAAAACGTTCTTTAAATGATTCTAGCGAAAAAAGTATGCATGGCAAACTCTCACATACGCACAACATTTGAAGCTGAATTGCTTGTTGCAAACAACAGTAAAGGTATGAGAAAACAAATACAAACAATAATGTAAATATAAAAGAAAGCACAACATCATTGGCAACTCCAAACTGTTTGGCCTTTTAATTCAATTTTGCTTTCTTGGGGCATAAACAAATAGAAGATGGAGTGAGTTTCGCAGAAATGGGTCGCTTAGAGTAAAGGTGAGGAGACATTTGCCGTTTGGGCATTTACCTGCACACCAAATCACCAGCAGCTAAAGGAAACTTGGAAAATACTTCATAGAAAAAGCAGCAAACTGCCGTAGCACATTAGCTGCTAGGAGAGCTGAGATAGCCA